>VZSE01004850.1:249528-283889 GCA_013398275.1 Promerops cafer
CTTTCTTCCTTTCTTTCTTTCTTTCTTTCTTTCTTTCTTTCTTTCTTTCTTTCGGAACTTCAGACCTTACCAAAGGTGATTAGAATTTCTACAGCTTTTGTAAAGGAGAACAGTAAATTCAGTCATTATTTTCCTGGAATTGTGTGTTCTTTATGGTAGCTTTTTTCCTTTCCAAAACTCAAAATTTTTTTAAAACCAGGTGTTGCTTTTACATGAGAACAAACCTCAAGCCCTGCCAGCAGTCCCAGCCCTCATTTTATTAAAGCGATTTTCACTTTGTGATGAGGAGATCTGCTAATGATGGGATCTCCATGCCTAATGGAAGGCTCTTTCCAGAATTAGCTTTGATTGACTTCCTGGCTGGAGTCTACAGACAGAAATTTGCTCCCCACATGCTTGCAGGCAGCCAGGGGCGATGCTCTGATGAGCTGTCCTTGGCTGACTTGGGAGCCCCTCGCAGGCAACGCTGCGCCCCAAGGGAGGAAGAGGAGCAGAGGAATGACGGAGCAGAGGAATGACGGCACACGAGGATCTCCCGTGGGCATTTCAGGAACAGCAGCGCAGGTCTGACCAGGAAAAATTACTACTTCAAGTAACAAATGAGCAGAAGAGCCTCCCCCAGGCAAAGGTGTTGCTCCCACGTAATGAGCTTTGTAAAAAATAGAAAGGAAGGGATTATATTTCAGGTTTCCGTCGGCGTCCTGGGCTGTGTGACAGAGAGTAGGGTGGTGGCAGAGGATGGACACGCTGGAGTTATTCCCAAGTGTCCTCTACAGCAGAATTATCAGACTCAACAGGGCAATGGAAATGAGAAAGATTAGATTTCCCTCGAGGGAAATCCTTTGGGAGTCTCAGGATATTTTTTAAGGTTTAAGACTGTTTCTTAGGCTGATGCAGATGAAGTTTAATGTGTCCCCAAGAAGGAGATACAGCATTTCACATTACTACAAATACTCCCTGAATCACCAGCTGTTTTCACCTCCAAGAGGACTTCCTTGGGGACTCAGTGACTCAGACATGACACCAAACCCCAAGTCCCTGCTGGTGCTCAGGCACAGGAGGGCCAGGAAAGGAGCTGGAGCCAGCCCCTGGGCACTGCCAGCACCCGCCAGCCTGGCCAGGGAGAGGCTCCTCCGGAGGCAGCATGAGCTCCTCTCTGCTCTCTGTCAGCTGAATTTCCATGTTACACCTATGGAAAATCCTGGTGTTCTCAATTTACAAAGTATTTACAAAGTATTTGCTTATCTGGCGGGTGATGTACCAGTCACACCACTTTCTGTCAGCCTGCTATTGGCTGTACTGATGCTGATCTCCATCTTGCTGGTGACACCAGGTGCTCCAGGGTCTGATCCCAGCTTTGCAAGTCACTCCAGGCAAATCGTTCAGCTCCTCCAAGTCTCAATTTCATGCTTTGTAGGATGGAAACAACAATAACAACTATCCTCCTTCTCGAGGGCATTGTAAAAACAACTGTCTGAGGAGCACACGGGGCTTTAGAGATTGGAAATATGACAATTAATTGGCAATGTTCTTGCTATTTTATATTACTCTTGACACAGGCACATCCCATAGATTTCTCTCTGTGTCTCCATCATGAAATACCTTTCAAGGACATTCATAGTTTCCATTTTTCATTTTGTTGTCCATAAATTTTCACCATCCTTCACTGAGGTCTTGCCTCTGTAATTACCAGCTGAATCCTAACAAGGCTTTTCTTCTTGTGCTTGCAGCTTGCAGCAAATCTGAAAAATGTTCTCTAAAACTAGTGTTTGTCCACCTCTTGGAGAGACAATTTGTCCATGTTTCACAGACACAAATGTGTGTAGCAAAGAGGAAATAACAAGCAATACAGTACCTTATAGTTCTGTGGTATTTTCCTTCTTCAGAGAACTGTAATGTCACACAGAGATAATTTGTGCTGAGCTTGGACTTTGCTCTTGCCTGTGATAACAGGGTTACACTGAGCTGTATGCAGAATTCAAGCCTTTTTCATTGATGCAAATATATGTTGATGAATATCCCCTGATAAGATCCTCCCAGGGGAACTGAATCCACTGATTACAAACCAGGCTCTTCCATCAGCTCTCCCAGCTCTTCTCCCAGCTCTCCTCAGGATTTCATCTCAGGCTGTTCCTGCTGACAGGTGTAAATATCTCAGCACGGGGTGACAGGCACCAGAGATGACTGAGTGTTCTGCTGGATCAATCTCTCCCCTGTGCCCTTTTGGCTGCAGAAGGGGCCACATCTCTCTGTGCTGCCAGCAGAGCCAATTACTCTTGGACTGACGTCTTCTTTTAGCCTCCTACTTATATTTAATCAGTTATAGTTGTGGTTTGCAGGAAGCTTTTCTGTATTCACACACTTGGGGCATTCTGCAGATGGTTCAAGACTTAAAAAGACATTTACAACTAAAGTATAACAACTCTCTTCTGATGACAAAAAAAAAAAGTACATGAGCAGTTTCCTCAGGATTTCCAGGCTGCAGCTTTGCCCACTGCCAGAGAGTCTGAGACAGCTTGAGGCTCAGGCACATTTTTCCTTGATCTGGTTTTCATTTTTGAGATAGCTCTGGTTTGCTTGGCCTGGAAGACTTTCTCCAAGGGAGGTCTGTCGTTCCAGCAAAGGGAGAAGCACAACACAGTCCGTGAACTCTGCACTCAGCTGTGTCTCATTTCCTGCCCTTTTTTGTAATTGCTGAATGATGATACAGAACGATAATATCTCACACTCCCTTCTCTGGTAAGACCTGGCAGGTTCCCCACTTCTTCGATCTCCTTTCCTCTCCTTTGCCTGTCCTGTCATGCCCAGCGTGACATCATCAGCTCTTTCCAAACCTGCTGGGGCCAGGGAGCACCCTGGGGAGTGCTCAGGGGGACTGTAATGCCGTGGGGAGGCTGAGGGAGAATGAATGAACCACTGATCACCCAAAGGATGAGTGAGCTGAGCCTCAGCTGCAGGAGCCTCTTGTCCATTGTTATAATATATAACAATCAATCAATATATAATCAATATATATTGATTTAATGCAAACTGTTCCCTCTCACTTTGGTCTGAGCCCCAGAGTTGTATCCTTGAGGTGTGGGATGAACACAAGCCGATGCTCGCAGCTACCGCGGACTAGAAAGCATGAAGTTGGATCAAAGTGATTCCATCAGGCTTTTGGCTCTCAAATTTCCTCTCCTCTCTGGCCCTCCCTTGGTTGCTCTCCAGCAGGCGAGTGGGCACAGGCACAGCCAGAACCTGCTGCTGCCCAGCTGCGTGACTAATCCTGAGCAGCAGCTCAGCCTCAGGCGTCATTTCTACCTCGCATGTGTCAGGAAGGGTTTTAGTAGTGATTTGCTACACACAACAGTGATAAAAGTTTTTGCTACTCATCCCCGTGCAGATTAAGCAATGGTTACTTTAGTTCCTCAAGTGCAGCCCTGGGGCAGCATGAATAGCCCTGTAAAAAGTTTTTGTGCCTGATAGTGTGATTTAAAGACAGTCAAAAGAGACAGCAGGCCTGTAGGGATGAGGTTTGCCAACAGAACAGACACTGGGCTCATACCTCAGAGAGAACACCTGACAGCAACAGCCTTGCTGAAGCCGTCTAAGTTCAGCTTACAGGAGAAAGTGACTTTTTATGATCCCAAGAGTTAGAGAACTGAGCTTTACATTGCTGGCTTTAATTATCAGTCGCATGGCACATTGACCTCAAACCTCATCGTTCCATAATTGCCTTCATTTTGTATCACTTACAGTTTATGTCTTAGCCAGTCCCATGTATTTACAGGCACTGAGTTCATTAGAAAAAGCTGTCTCCAGTTATGTTTATCCCAGGCAGAACCCCTGTCCCTCCAGGTGGACCCCATGTCCCTCCACTCCCCTCCTCTCACTGGCTTCTTGTGGTTTCTTAGGACTTTCCCTGGCATGAACACAGAACCCGGAGGCTTTGAGGGATCACGTGTCAGTGATCAGACAAGTCTGCAGTTGCACGAGCAAGGAGGAAAAGCTTTATTAAGTGTGTCCAGGGACACCTGCATGGAATGAGGGCAACACAGGCAGGAAGAGCAGGTGAAGGGAGCATCCAGGGCCACAACACGTGGCCTCAGGCACTTCTTGGCTCAGTTCGATGCTCTCCTGGGGCTGTCCTAGCGAGTGGTGAGTGCAACTTGCTCCCGGGAGGAGACCACCTTCCCGTCCTGCACCTCCTCAACAATCGTGCGCACCTGGCGGGACGATGTCATGACTGCAAAAGAAAGGGGGACAATTATTCACAGCGGGAAGGAGAGAAATTTCTTAAAACATTATCAGATATTGCACATTCTTCAAGAGCTGGTGGAAGTTCTACAAGGGAGTGGAAAATGCTGCTTTAAACAACCCTGCTTTGACTGGGAAGGGGAAGGAACCAGGCTGAGGGGAAAGGTGGGTTCTTACCATCTCTGCCAGAGTGTGAGGACATGGCGGAGGAGTACTGGGAGGAGATGCTACAAGAGAAGCACAAAACCAAAGAGATGTTAGGGACAAACATTGGTTGTTGCTGCTACACAGGCTCTGTGTTCAGGGAGGAGAAAAACAGAGAAAGCTCATGGAGATAAAAGTGTTGCTCCACTTGGCCCCTCCTGAGGGACAGAGGAACCATGGCAACATCCCACTACAGCCAGACACCAGGAAGAGAGCAATGGGCATCCACAGCTGGTGTGAACAGAGAAACCAGCCCTGAAAGCTATGACTGGCCTGAGCCCCTGGGAATTTTGTGTCTATGACCCGTCTCCTCCCACCCGCCTCCCAGCAAAGTCCCTCACGCACTGGGCGTCCTCGCCCTCCAGGAGCCGGCGGTACGTGGCGATCTCCTGCTCCAGGCGGCACTTGACGTCCAGCAGCACCCTGTACTCGTGGTTCTGGCGCTCCATGTCGCAGCGCAGCTCGGCCAGCTGCTCCTCCACGCTGGTGATCAGCACCTGCAGCTGGGCCAGCTGGGTGCCGTAGCGCGCCTCGGTGTCGGCCAGGCTGCCCTCCAGCGCCGCTTTCTGCGGGACGGACACGGGGACGGGCTCAGGGGGGCGGCCGGGGAGGGCACGGCCCTTCATCCCCCGCCCCGCCGGCAGCCCAGCCCTCGTACCGTGCTGAGCTGCGACTGCAGGTCGATCTCCAGGCTCTGGATCGTGCGCCGCAGCTCCGTGATCTCCGTCTTGCCGCTCTGCAGCTGCTCCGTGTTGATGGCCACCTCCCGGTTCAGCTCTTCCGTCTGCAGCCAGGCAAAGCCGTGCCCTCAGAGCCCCGGCAGCAGCCATGGCCCCGGCCCCGCGCCCGCTGCTGCCGCCAGCTCCTCACCTTGCTGAAGAACCACTGCTCGGCGTCCCTGCGGTTCTTCTCCGCCAGGCTCTCGTACTGCTCCCGCATCTCCGCCAGGATCTTGGTGAGGTCGATGCCAGGAGCAGCGTCCATCTCCACGCTGATCTCCCCACCCACCTGCCCGCGCAGGGCAGTCATTTCCTGGCACAAAAAGAGACACAACACATGTCAGAGTGACATGGCATCTTCCCATGGTGAGAAATTTCTTATTTGCACCCAGCACAGGAACCCCACAGACTTCCTGGAGGGAAGGGAGGTCCTGAAGGGATTATTTCTCTCCCCCTTCCTGCTCGAGTGTCTCCTGACAGCCCTAATTGCAGAGGCTCCTGTGTGTTTGGCCTGACTGTTTCCCTGGTGCACAAGGAATGTTTGTAGGTGCCAATTTAAGCCCAACTCTGTGCTCACCTCCTCATGGTTCTTCTTCAGATAAGCCAGCTCCTCCTTCAGGTTCTCAATCTGCATCTCCAGGTCAGCTCTGGACAGGGTCAGCTCATCCAGGACCCGGCGCAGGCCGTTGATGTCGGCCTCCACGCTCATGCGCAGAGCCTGCTCCGACTCAAACCTGGGACACACACACAGTTGCATATACCCACCTGATAGAGCATTTTTCTTGTCTTTTCCTTCCCCAGCTCAGTGTATTTTTGCCAGTAATATTTAATTCAATGTGTGTGCACAGCTTTCACAGTGCAGAAATATCAGTGCTGTGCCCAGGAAGAGATGAACTATTCCCAATTATCCCACTCCAGTGGAGCAACCCCAGGTGCAGAAAAAAAGCACCTTGAACAGCCAGGCTTTTCCCCCTTTTTCAGGAAAGCTCTCAGAGGCGTTGGACTCACTTGGTTCGGAAGTCGTCTGCTGCCAGCCTGGCATTGTCAATCTGCAGGACGATGTTGGCATTTTCAACTGTTGCAGAAAGAATCTGATGGGGGATAAGTGAAAGAGTTAAAAAGTCCTTTCAAACACTCTGAGTGATCCCATCCAGAGAAGGACTGGAGCAGCATTGGGTCTCCTGCCCATGGGGCTGAACTTCTATGTGGGCTCTGCAAAGAGGGAGATGGGGTGCTCGTTTCCATCTCCCATCAGCACAGACTCAGTCCCCTGGGAACACTGCCATGGGCACGTGGCCCTGCCCAGGTGGCACCTCCAGGTGCTCACACCATGCTGAGCCCTGGCAGCACTCCAGGCTTTGGAAATGGGAGCAGCCCAGCTAAGAAGGAAAAAAGGGTTGAGGAAGGAAGGAGTGCCTTGTGCCTACCTCATTTGGCTTTCATAACTACACCTGAGGTGCAAGTATTTGCTCTGAGACTATGAAAATGATTGGCCATTTAGTGAGCAGGAATTTCTGTAGCCACGAGCTAATGAAGAGCTCTGCGTTCTCCTGCTTCAGGGGATATCCAAGGAATAATCCAGGAATACTGATGCGGTCATTTCCCAGCTGAAGGGGGAGAGGGAGGGAAGGATCTGCCTTCCCCTGGATCAGGAGCAGAAGGTTTCTGAGAGACCCAGCACTACATCATTCAAATCCAGAGACAGCTCCTGCCTCCAGATGTTTCTGTGCTCCATCAGAGCACACTGACATGCTGGAATCTGCAGAGGAGCTTCCTACATCAAGGCAAGCCCTTTCCCCCAGGGTGAAGCCCAAGGAATTTTAGGAATGTGAGTTCCCCTCAGGGGCTGACCCTGCCCCATTTCCCAGGAATTTACTCTCACAGACCAGGTATGTCATTGCCCAACCGCCCACACCTCATTCCCTCAGTGAACCTGAGCTCACTCGGGATGAGTGATAAGGGCTGAGGGGGGACAAGCAATGGCAGAACAGAGAGGGATGGGCAGATCCTGGGGTTTTGGCTGAAGGACTCGTTTCAAATCATCCAAGGAGCTACTAAGAATAAAGAAATTACCTTGGCCATGACTTCATCTGCTGCACTTTAGAGCAGGGCACACACCTGATTTCAGCACCTACCACAGCCCAGTGTGTTCCAACCCTGGATTGGACTCTGTGTCTGCAACTCCCAAAGAAAAACCATCCCATAGGACAGTTTCTTTCTATTTTAACCTCTACCTTTAGCCTCTTGGAAGGGTAGGGGAAAAAAAATCTGATTTGTAGGATATTTGTGAGAATGACTATTCATCTCCATCTGCATATCACTCAGCAGTGAATAGGGCCAGGAGATAACAAGCCCCTGCCTGCTGAGAGCTCCATCAGGAGCCTAACAGGGAGCAACTATGGGGCACAAGCAGTAAGAAGGAAGGCAGGAGGTGACAGTGTGGCAGCAAGTATCATCAGGTAACCTGAATCACTATCTGACTCCTTTCCTGCCCCATCTTTCTCCCTATACTGGAACAGTCAACAGAAACCCCATTCTGGTGCCTGGTGATCTGCTGTTCATAGAGACTGTTATTCCAAAGCTCTGGTTTTCATTTCAGACTAATTACCTGCTATTTGATAAGCCTCTCCCCTCCAGCTGTTAGGAACAAGGTCATCTCTTTACAAGTGACTTTGATGAAGATGTCATGTTAATCCCAGCATCCTACCTTGTTCCTGAGCTCCTCGATAGTCCTGTAGTAGGGGCTGTAGTCACGGTCAGGACCAGGTCCCTGCTTCTTGTACCACTCCCTGATCTTCACCTCCAGGTCGGTGTTGGCCTCCTCCAGGGCTCGCACCTTGTCCAGGTAGGCGGCCAGGCGGTCGTTGAGGTTCTGCATGGTCTCCTTCTCCCCCGCCGGCAGGATGCCGTCGCCGCCTCCAAAGCCTCCTCCAAAGCCGGCCCCAAAGCCGGCCCCAAAGCCGGCCCCATAGCTGCCCCCAAAGCCCCCGCCGAGGGCCCCTCCTGCGCTGCTGCAGTAGCTGCCCCCAAAGCCACTGCCGAGCCCCGAGACCACGCGGGAAGAGACGGAGTAGCTGCCAGAGCCCCCNGGGGCGTTGCCACACCTTTTTTTCCTTTTTTTTTTTTTTTTTTAGTTGCATTCCCGACCATTTTCATCACTCATAAAACCTGAGCCAACTTCCAGAATCGTCATTTTTGCCTTTGTTCTATTCATGCTTTTTGTCATATTCCACTAGAAGCTTTTTCTCATACAAAGGGCATCTTTATGCTTCTTCCGTTTCCAAGTAAATTGTCAGGTGTGATTAAAAGGAGGAGGCTCCTTGCTCAGGGCTATGATTTAATTCCCTCTCCACTGTGAGCTTTGAAAGAGAGCGGTGAAGGCAGCATTTGAGGGAATAGCTCAGCATCTCTTTTACTGTGGCTTTTTGTCCCAGCTACAGTTTCCTGTCCCTGCTTGGGCTGCACACACACACCTGCAGGGACAGCAGCCGTATTGTGAGGCCCTGAATGCACCTCCAAAGCCCCGTGAGTCCAATGGTGCTGGAAGGAACTTGGCTCCCAATCCTGGAAATACAGGTCCGCTCTTTTATCCGCAGGGAGAGGGATGATCAGTAGTGAAAAAGCAATGAAAAGGGAATTTGTGCTCCAGGGCTCACTGGAGTCTTCACTTCAGAGACCACCCAAGAGTGGGGGACTGTGGAAAGGTGATAGGATGGTTTGTGCTCTTTGTGAACAAGCACTAGCAAACCATCCCAAAAGGACAGGGCATGGCAGCTAGCTAGAAATTATGAGATCTCCAGGGAAAATGTGGGATAGCATAAAGTAGATGAAGGATATAAGGAAAAAGCTCCTGATGTGTAAGCCCTGTGAACAGGAGCACAAAGCTGACAGGAGTACAGCTCAGCGGCTGATGCCAGCGATGTTTTCTGTGATGGACAGTTCTGTCAGTTGTGACCAGGCAGGACAGCTTCACTGTGAGTTTGGAGTTTATGGCTCCCATATAAACAGAGCTTCAGGAGAGACAGCAATTGTCTCTGGCAGGCAAAAAGGCTCCAGAGCCAAGCACGGTGGTGTGGCCAGGCCCTGCTGCCACCTCTCCGTGCTGACCTGCAGAACCCACCAATCTGAGTGTCCCTGGTTCATCGTGCGGGGTGTGGAGGGGAAGGGATTGCTCATGTTTGCACACGGTGGATTGTTGGGCTGTCTCTGCAGACAGGCCCTAACAGCCCCTTCCCAACAGCCAAGTTCTTCCTTAGATCATTTGCCAAAGGAGAGGAGAAAGGGTATGGAAGGAAGAACAAAGGTACATTGCTGAGGAGCTCAAAGGGCACAACTCCCTCCCCTCCATCTGCAGAAAGCTGGAGACAGTACAGGAGTGGGATGTGTCCTTGGAATATCAGGAGCTGGCTGCTATGGAGAAGTGGTTCCCTCTCTTCCCATTTGCCACTGGTGAGTGGAGACAAGTCTGTGCAGCTTGGAGAGCTGGAGGATCGGAGTCTCCGCCATGCTGGCTCTGGCCATTTCTGTCTCCTGGAGTCAGCGTGTTGGTGTCGTGTGAGCGCCGGGCACGGGGCCAGGGGACGCCCACTGGCTGCTCGTCCTCCCCAGGTGCAGATGGAAAAGGTGCAGCAGCGCGGGGGCGGCCGGGACGTGTCGCTCCCAGGAATGTGCTTCGTCCCCATCTTCATTTCCTCACCTTCGCCCGGGCAATGCCGTGGTTTGTCCTCTCTGACTGCAGCAGTGATGTGGGGAAAGGGGAATGTTAGAGACGAAATCAGTACAGAGCCCCTGTGTGAGTCCAAACGCTCAGCCTTGCCCTGAGCAAAGCCCCTCAGAGTGGCGCAGGTGTCACACTGTCACACTGTCACCGCATCACCGTGTGTCACACGGTGTCATACTTCCTGTATGGGGAATTGCCTTTTCTTTCATCTTTTGTTTGCCATTGAACTGCTATGTCATAAAAACACACATTGCCCAAAATATCTGTGATACTTTGGTCATGCCACAGGGCAGCAATTAAAATCATGAACATTAATTAAGACTTAAAACTACATTAACCAATTAACCACTCAAGGACGTTATTTCCATGACCTCCCATTGAACACAACCACAAGGACTGCATGTTGTTTCTATCATACCCTTTGAAGTAAAGGCTGAGTATTAAACCAGATCCTGCCTCTGTTCTTGAGCACGTGCACACTGTAAGCCCATTTTTAATACATTTCAAAATCAGAATTCCAGTTCTACAGAGTAACAGCAGCTTCATGGTAGCACCATGATGTTTAAACATACAATTCGGTCTTACTTTGGGGGAAAATGGAGGTGAAGTTCTGGCTCCAAAATTACGTATCAGCAGATGCAGATACTACCTGGATAAAACCACTTCCCTCTTTTTATGTTTATAAAGTTTGCCCTGGAATCAAATTATCATAGAAACATTCCCTAAAATGAGCTGAAAACCACACATTAATGTCTGTTTCTAAAGTGGTCTTTTCTGTCAGAGGAATTTAGTGTTGCCTGAGAAGTCAAACCATCTTTCTGGACTAAATTCCCACTTTCTGAGACCTGCCTCAAGTTGCCGCTGCCTGTCAGCGTGAGCCACCCTGCAGCTCCCTCCTCAGTGGGGTTTCCTAAGGTCAGGGCTAATTATTAATGCTCAAGGCAGGAGAAAATTTACATCTGTTTTCCACACCTCACTCACACTGTGCAGTAGCAGGAGTAATTAAAGCAGGGGATTTCATTAGCAAAGTGTTATTTGTTGTTTCTATAGGAACACAGGTGTGCCCAGACTTTTACAGGAGGAAAATATAAAGCAAGGGTGAATTCCAGCGAGGCACCTCAGCATCCCTGCACTGGGTGTTGCAAGGGCAACAGCTGGAGGGGCACAGGCATGGCAGGGGCAGCTGAAAGAGGTGTTGGTGGTCCCTGCACCACCCATGGGGACAACAGGGTCCCTAAGAGGTGACCTGGGATGGGATGTGGCCATGCAAGCTGTATCTATCCCAACCCTTCTCAGGCATCTGATCTGGAGTGATTCAACCCTGTCTTTATCCAGCTCTGGGACATGAATTCCCCCAGGGAGAGTCCCCGGGTTGCTCTGGGCTCCCTCCTCAAGGCTGTGGGAGCAGAGGGAGCGCAGTCTGCAGAACCATGGAGGTGCTGGGGCTGGAAGTGCCTCGGGTTGGGAGGGTTGGGAATTGCGCTGCTACTGACCCGTGGATCATCCGTGACGCTCCACGAGGACGTGCAGAGGCTTTCCTCCACCCCCAGCTGATGGGCTCACTGATCATTAGCACTAAACCAGACCAGAACCGTGTCTCCTCCGGTCGGTGAACACCGGGGATGCTCGGGGCAGCCAATGCCCCACGAGGGTCAGGGGGGGCTGCTCCGAGGAGGAGCACGGCCCATGGCACTGGGCAGAGCTGCAGTGCAGGGGCATGGGGGGCCTCGAAACCGTGGAGCCCTGCCAACCTGGCTGCAGGGCAGATGATGCACTGCAGGCATCATTCCAGTGTTCGGGGAAAAATAAAGAATTCTCTCTTATCTCCTCCTAAATTCCAGAGAGATTTCTGGAGAAGGGTCATAAATCTGTACGGCCGGCTCTGCTCTCACTCTCACTTAGTCGCATTGCTCTGATTCATTTCATTGAGTTAGAAGTTGGATTTACAAAGTAATAAATGTGTCAGAATGCAGCCAAGAATGTGTCTGAACTGGCTTTCCAGGAACGCTGGGCCAGCTGACGGCAGTGGGAACTGCTGTGTCAGGAGCAGCCACCAGCAGCCGGGGAGTGCCACAAGAACTCCCAGAAGAATTTTAATCCTTTTGCTTGCACAGACCATACCCTTCTCTTCCCATCCTGTTTTCCTCACCCTTCAGTGGCGCCTTTGGAAGCAGGAACCAAACTGAGCTGAGTTTGCCTGTCTGGAGGGACAGCAGCCTGTCCTGCCTGCAGCTTCACCCCAAAGCTTGGGATCCAGAAAGGGGAGCAGCTGCTGGGGCAGAGCTGCGGCGTGGCATTTGCAGGGTCGTGTCTGCATCACTTGAGCTTTGTTCACTTGCTTGGCCTCGCCGGGTTAAAGCTTCAGCACTGCTCTTGCTGGGCATTGCAGCGGGGGAGCAGTGCTTTGTCCAATCTGTGAAATGCAGGGATTCTCACAGGCTTCACCTCTCACCACCTGTGGGGTCAGCTCCTTTCTAGACTCCCCCCAACACCCTCTCCCCTGAAGCTGCCAGGTCTCAGGAGTTACAGAGGTGTGGGTATGCAGGCCCCACCATCAGGGTACCAAGGATGGAGAATGTTGCTCCTTCCAGGCAGGAGCTTTGTCCCACAGCTGCAGGGGTGGGACAGCCCAAGAGCATTGAGACCAGACCTCAGTTTGCAGGACTGCAAAGAGAAGCTTTATTTGATTTCTGTGTGTGGCACGGAGCTGAGAGAAGGGTGAGAGAGGCTAAGGAGGGGGGTGATAGTGGGAGAAGGTGCTTTTGATGATCCATATGGCAAGAACACATCAGCTGGGATCTGCTTTGCTGTGCTGGGCAAGGTTTGCAGCAAAACAGGCAGTGCCTCAGTGGGCAGCCTGGGTGATCTGCTCCCGGGAGGAGATCACCTTCCCATCCTGGACTTCCTCGAAGATGGTGCGGATCTGGCGGGTGGTTACTGGTCCTGCAATGGGGAAAGAAGGAACTGTTATTTCCAGGGCAGCAAGGAGGAAGTGTCTTAAAGATCTTTGTCTCAGAGGTTTGTTACTACAACCATCAGAAACCCAATATGGCACCACATTCCCACTGCTAAATTGTGCAGATTCAGTCTGTTCAGATAATTTCTGACATGTGTTTTGGTATATCGCAATATTTGTTATATCGTAAAATTTTGTATATCAGTTCAAATTTTGGAAATATAATAAAATAGTAACTTTAGTAGAAAGTAAAAGGAGTCTGTGCTAAGAAGATGAATGAGGGTATGAGAGCTGTATGATCAGAGCTTCAGCCAAGACCTGTTCTTACCTTCTTTCACAGGCTGCGAGCTGTAGTGGGAAGACATGCTATGGGAGGAGAACAAGGAAAACGTGGTGAGAAACAGGAGAAAAGTGAGTAATCTCCAAGACAAAATTATTATTTAAACCCTGCCTTTATTTTTTGTACCAATACATTATTAAAATGCTTCTGGAAACTGCCAGTCCCAAATGAAGGAAGAAACGGTTAAGGATGGGTGTGTGACACAGGGATTCAGACCCCAGTGCAGCACCCATCCCGGCTGCAACAAGCAGCACCTGCTCCCTGCCCAGGATCACCCAGACAGGGAAGGATGGGAGGTGGAACCCAGGGGTGCTGCAGGGCTGTTACCACCACTGGGCTATTGTGGACTGGTGGGACTGAAAAGGGAGACCCTCTTGCATGCAATGGGTCAGGGAATGGGCTGAGAGAAACCTCCAGGGGATGCAGGTGGTTCATTTTCTGTTTCCTTTGCTATGACCCGTCTCCTCCCACCCGCCTCCCAGCAAAGCCCCTCACGCACTGGGCGTCCTCGCCCTCCAGGAGCCGGCGGTACGTGGCGATCTCCTGCTCCAGGCGGCACTTGACGTCCAGCAGCACCCTGTACTCGTGGTTCTGGCGCTCCATGTCGCAGCGCAGCTCGGCCAGCTGCTCCTCCACGCTGGTGATCAGCACCTGCAGCTGGGCCAGCTGGGTGCCGTAGCGCGCCTCGGTGTCGGCCAGGCTGCCCTCCAGCGCCGTTTTCTGCGGGACGGACACGGGGACGGGCTCAGGGGGGCGGCCGGGGTGGGCACGGCCCTGCATCCCCCGCCCCGCCGGCAGCCCAGCCCTCGTACCGTGCTGAGCTGCGACTGCAGGTCGATCTCCAGGCTCTGGATCGTGCGCCGCAGCTCCGTGATCTCCGTCTTGCCGCTCTGCAGCTGCTCCGTGTTGATGGCCACCTCCCGGTTCAGCTCTTCCGTCTGCAGCCAGGCAAAGCCGTGCCCTCAGAGCCCCGGCAGCAGCCATGGCCCCGGCCCCGCGCCCGCTGCTGCCGCCAGCTCCTCACCTTGCTGAAGAACCACTGCTCGGCGTCCCTGCGGTTCTTCTCCGCCAGGCTCTCGTACTGCTCCCGCATCTCCGCCAGGATCTTGGTGAGGTCAATGCCAGGAGCAGCGTCCATCTCCACGCTGATCTCCCCACCCACCTGCCCGCGCAGGGCAGTCATTTCCTGGCACAAAAAGAGAAACACATCTTCATGCAATCCAAGTTCTTCAGGAAAGAGAGCATTTGGGGGCTGATCAAAAGGGAGCAAACTGGGGTATTTGCTCCATGACCACAAATAATTCAAATTATTGAGAAATTCCCACTGGAGTTAATTCTCCAGAGAAAAAAGCAGAGCCTGTAGCTGGTTCATTTCTCAGGGAACAGACCTTCCCAGCCAAAATCTGTGAGGGTTGTTAATAAACCTCTAACAGCCACAGTGGGTATTACTGACGTGGCAGGTGGTGAATGGGAGTTCCACAGGCTCCAGGGAGGATGTGCTGCTGTCCAGAGTGTATCCCCTCTGCTGCCCCACCAGCACTTCTCACCTCCTGCCCAGCAGTTCAGAACTCAGTGTAGCCTTAAAGGCTGGACCAGAACTCAAATTTCAGGGCCCAGGGTGGCCTTTTTAGAGCCCGACTCTGTGCTCACCTCCTCATGATTCTTTTTCAGATAAGCCAGCTCCTCCTTCAGGTTCTCAATCTGCATCTCCAGGTCAGCTCTGGACAGGGTCAGCTCATCCAGGACCCGGCGCAGGCCGTTGATGTCGGCCTCCACGCTCATGCGCAGAGCCTGCTCCGACTCAAACCTGGGACACACACAGAGTCAGCAAAGCTGCACAAGCTCCTGCCAGCTGGGCACACAGCACCTGGCTTTGCTGTTTGCTGCCTCCACACTGCTGCTGGCATTGTGGCAGTATTACATGGCCCCATTGACAACTTTCCTAGGAGAAATGCTGAGGAAAGTGGGGGAAAAATGATAAAAAATTGTCCACCCGAGTCCATAACATCACCCTGCTCCTGACACCACCAGGCCTTGGTACAGCCCTGGGCTCTGTGGAGTTGCACACACACATTAAGGGCACAGAGAGGCACAGGGCAAGGTCTCTGCACAGGAGAGGCTGTGCCAGAGATACACAAGCAACAGGAATAAAATAGTGGGTTTGGATGGATGCAACATAACCCCTGGGTGCCTGTAAGACTGAGATAACCATCTGCTTTGGAAATTGCACCAATTGCTCATTTTGAAGGCTTTGCTTCCACATTGCCTTTCTGGGGTTTGGATGGGATTTTCTCCACATTTCACTAAATTTCCCTGCACACTTTGCTCCATTTTTTTCCAGGAAATGTGTCTTACTTAGTCCTGAAGTCATCTGCTGTCAGCCTGGCATTGTCAATCTGCAGCAGGAGGTTGGAATTGTCGACTGTGGCCGCCAACACCTGGGCAGTGAGAGATAAAGAGTGTCAGGAATTCCTCCTGGCTGAGTGTTGGGACAGGAACAACACCTTTGGGGAAGTTTGGCATTTCCTTAGCAAAAGTGTATCTGGAATCAGGACAAGTGAGATGCAGCTGAGACTGACTGCTGGTTACTCCATGACCTCTCTTTCCAAAAATCTGTCAGTAAATGTTTCAAAAGGCAGAGTGAGGCCACATAAGATGTGTGAGATCTGATGGTGGCCTTTGTTCCTATCCTTGAGGGCAGGTGCTGTTTGTGGAAAGGTCAGAGGGACCAGTGGGGTGTCTGTGCTTGGCACACCTTGTTCTGGGATGGATTTAATTCGTTGGCAGCAGAAATGGAGCAAAAGGCAGTGAGCAGGTACCTACAGATTCTGATTTTCATATTACCAAAGCAGGAGAAAATAACCCACACTGGGAGGAGAACTCTGTTGAGGAGAGGGGGGAAACGAGCTCTGTGCATCCTTTGCCAGCATTCCTGCAGCTCCAGCTGTCCACAGATTCTGGAATTTCTGGGGCCAATTCATACATGGGAAGTAATAGAGAACAATGTAAACTCGAGCATTTCCTCCAGAATGGTATGCTGGGACTCAAATCAAATGGAGAGGAACCCCACCCCCACCCCCAGCTGCCTGGGCTGGGGGTTTGTACCAATTCCAGCCCTGGGGCAGCAATTGCCAAAAGAGGCAAAAAACAAGTTATTGGTCAGTTCCATCTTTTTCTTTTTATCATCTAAATCTCCTCAACAGGAGGAGCTGAAACAAGTTTGCAAATTCTTTGCCTGAATGTTTCCAAACATGACATCAGTGTTATACAGTTTGCCCAGAGCTGCAAATTTCCCTGCACTTTAATTTTAAACTCCCAAGAACACTCATGATCGGTGCAGACTTGTCTGTTTTCTTCATTTTTGTGTTACGTCCTCTTAGATCTGTTCCTGCCAGTGAAAGCTGCCATTTGTCCCACTCAAGAGGATGTAACCAAGAGCTGCCATTGAGACATCTCTAATTTCCAGCCTGGCACTCCTCACATGTCACTGGGACACTTTTTACGACATAATTAGTGCTGACTAATTACAGAGGTAACAGTCATTGTTTCTGCTTCCTCTCTGACACATGACATCCCACTGTGATAATCCCAGCATCCTACCTTGTTCCTGAGCTCCTCGATAGTCCTGTAGTAGGGGCTGTAGTCACGGTCAGGACCAGGTCCCTGCTTCTTGTACCACTCCCTGATCTTCACCTCCAGGTCGGTGTTGGCCTCCTCCAGGGCTCGCACCTTGTCCAGGTAGGCGGCCAGGCGGTCGTTGAGGTTCTGCATGGTCTCCTTCTCCCCCGCCGGCAGGATGCCGTCGCCGCCTCCAAAGCCTCCTCCAAAGCCGGCCCCAAAGCCGGCCCCAAAGCCGGCCCCATAGCTGCCCCCAAAGCCCCCGCCGAGGGCCCCTCCTGCGCTGCTGCAGTAGCTGCCCCCAAAGCCACTGCCGAGCCCCGAGACCACGCGGGAAGAGACGGAGTAGCTGCCAGAGCCCCCGTGCACGCTGGGGGCCCGGTACCCTCCTCCCCCAACACGCACGGAGGAGAGCCTGCTGGAGCCTCCCCCCAGGCTCCCGAACCCCTTGAGGGACGTGGAGGAGGAGTATTGCCTGACAGTGGTGCTCATGCTGGAGGCTGGAGGTGGAGAGAGAGGCGGCTCGGCAGCGCAGCAGCAGCAGCAGCGAGTGCTCGCTCCCCTGCCTCGGGGCCCTTTATAGCCCGGCCAGGAGGCGTTGCCGGCACCTTTCGACACCCCTGACAGCCAAAGCCAAATTCCAGAATCATCATTTTCCTCTCCTTGATTTCACATCTTCTGTCACATCCACCAGCAACACTACGGCTCACATGGGACCTTCTTCCACTTCCATTCCCAGCACCTACTGTGATCCAGGTCCCTGCCTGGGGCTATGTTTTGGCATTCCCAGTGTCCGTCCCTGCCCCACCCGCTGCTCTCTCATGAAGTAACACAAGTGAATCCTCTGTCATCCGCCAAGTCACCTGCAAGTATCATTGCAAAAATCTACAAATCTATTTATTTGCTTTTTTAAAGAGTCTAAAGCCAAGGAAAGCTGATGACTTAAGAGCTCTGTGCATCCATAATCTTTATATGGGCCAAGCCAAAGCCAGATGGAAACTTGTCTGTCAGGACCTTTATCGTAGGACAAGCACAGACCTGGCAGAATTTGTGTACTGATACAGGATTTGGCAGAAATCTTATAGCTCAAAAGAGAATAAACTCCAGCAATTTCTGCTTATATACCAGCCTGGGCTGAATCTCCCTACAGAGACTGGAAAGTCCCTACAGTGGTGGGGTTTCAGTTGCTTTAAAGGGCAGATGAATAATGTTTCCCAGCAGTACCTGCTTTGCTCCATCACTTTTCCCAAATCCCACAGAAACTGCCTGTGACTTCTAAAAAATGTGTAGAAGCTAAAAAACCCTGTGCCACAATTTCCACACTCTCAACACTGAGGCAGAGTTTAATGCCCAAACATTCTAAATCAGAGGAGAGGGACTGAAACTCGATCAGACACCCACAGCCAGGGCATGTTACTTGCAATTCCTGATCGGAAGAGAAGGAACAATCCTTATCAATGGGAAGAGTAGGATAAATCCTTATCAGTAGGAAGAGTATGATCAATCCTTATCAGTGTTTGTGCTATAAGCTTTTTCCTACAGATTTGCAGCTGAAGACAGTGATGGTAACTCAGCAGGACCAGCATCACCTCTGTCAAAAATGCTGATGGGCAAAGCCCAACACATCCAGCACTGGGGGTGAGGACCCTGCAAACACCGAGGGTTTGACCACACCAGCACAGAGGGGAGGGACAGTGCTGGCCTCACCTGCCCCAGGCTACTGAAGGACTGAGCAGAATGAGTACAGTAACATAGCTGGACAGGTATTGGCGTGAAAAAAGCAGCAAAGAAGCAGCAAAGAAGCAAACTGCACTGTTTTATTCTCTCTTAGGAAAAAAGCCCTTCACTGCTGTGACGCCAGCTCTTGTTGTGCGCAGTGGAAAATCGCACACCCAGCCCGGCCTGCCTGGCTCCAGCCATGGCATTCTCAATAAAAGAAGTTATTTTTGCTTTTCGCGGAGGTGCCTGTGAAGTAGTGAAGGAGTTATAGGGATTAGGAACGCTTTTGTGTTTTCCCTCACGTTGTGATCTCCTTCCTTCCCAGCCCCCTCCGGCAGTTTTCACATTATAATGCATTAACTGATTTTGGAGGTGCTCAGATGTTCCCAGAGCCTCACCCTCGGTAATTCATGGTGCCTCCTTTCTTTCATGTTCCCCGAAGGACACAATAACAACAAGGCTTTATCTTCTTCCTGTTAGATCTCAGGACTTCACAGCAGTCACGCTCTCTTTAGCAGCCCCCTTTAGGAGGGGCGTGGGGTGACTTTCTGGGCAGCCACCCAGGAAACAGCTTAACAAGAGAGAGACTCTGGATCCTGTCATTGGAGGGCTCTGCTCTCTGGGCAGCACTGCCTCACACCCATGGGCTTCAGATTTGGAATTTTGACTCCCCAAGCTGCAAAAACTGGGAGTTTGGCATGCACACATTCGCCATCGCTCAGAGAGATGGGGAAGGAGGGACCTGGGCACAACCCAACGCTGGCAAAGGGCAGAGTGAGCAGAGGACAGTGCTCAGCTTCCAGCACCATCCTGGAGCAACCTGGCAGGGCAAAGATCAGATGTTCCTGGCCCGTTTCCCTCTGCAGTGGGGGGTACAGGATTACCCAAGAGCCATCGTGTGAGAGCTGTGCTCCAGAGCCATCCTGGGCCACCCCTGCTCCCAGTTCTTCCAAATGCGCTCACTTTGCTCATGTTTGCTCCAGCAAACACCCTCCTGCTCCAGGCAATTCCCACCCCTGAGCCTCCCACATGGGCTAAAACCTGTGCTGTGAGGTCTGACCCTCCTCAGGTCACCCTCACATTTTAGGCCAAGTTCAAGTCAGCCTGAAGGTGACAACTGCCCTAACACAAGGCAAAGCCCTTCCACAGACCACAGGTAGGGGACACCTGGCCTTACAGCTTTTCTTGTGTATTATCACAACCTCAGCCCAGGTTTCAGATCTTTTACCATGTGTGGCAGAGGTCAGACAGTCAATCTGGAGATTGTCCTGCAATATCAGCTTTTCCCTGGTCTTTGCTGACCAATGACCTTGCTGGGCAGCTGCTGCCCTGGCCCCTGACTAAGCTGCTGAACAACAATCCCACACCAGCCCCACTCTGACACCAGGAACCCTCAGCACAGAGCTCCCCTGTGCTGGCTGTTGATGGGACATCAGGATACAGAGGAGCAGCACTGCTTCAGCTATTTCATGTTACCAGAAGAATTCAGTCTCCCAGGCTTTCCTGAAGCACTCACCGACAATGAATTCCCTTGAGATAAAAGAAAAAAAGAACACATCATAATGCTCGGGAGATGGTAGCGGAGTCTGTTCCAGCAAGAAGCACGCTGGAGATGCTATCTCTGCCTCGTGTGCTGCAGCAGGGAGGAAAGAACTGAACTCCTTGGTTTGCAGAGGAGGGGACACCACGCTGCACACACAGTGCCCAGAGTGGGAAGGGCTGCTGTGAAACGGCCACGGTCAGTGTGTTGCATTGCCTCAAACAATAACACCTAATTGTGCTTTTAATGTCATGAATAAGCGCTAATTAGGAGTCATTGTGTTTCCCCTGTGGGCCAGCTTCTCCCGAGTGCCTTCCACAGCAATTCCCAGCGCAGTGGGAACTCACTGAGGGTTGCAGGCCTGGGAAAGGTGTCTCCTGCATGTGAGGAATGGCAGGCACAGGCTCTACCCTTGCTGACAGGTTTGCTCTGTAAGTCTGAACAACACAAAATAGGTAACAAATATATCAAGGTGTGGAGTGACATATGATGTCTTTGTTTCTATCTCAGCTGTCGATTCTTTACCATCTGCCAGGACGTGTCCTGACGGCCCCCTCACATTATCTGGAAAAAGCCATCCCAAATCCTATTACCATGAAAGGAAATGGTGGTTGTGTGTTCAGTGGAAACTCCCTCTGGGCCACCCAGGGCACATTGCCATCAGCCAGCGAGCTGAGCCTCAGCTGCCCGAGCTGCAGGATGGGGGTGATGCCACCCCATTTAATCCCCTCCTGCCCACACCAAGAGACAGAAATGGACAGCACGGCCCGGCCCGGCTGCAGAGGGGAAGAGGCGGCAATGGAGGCAGCCGGGCGAAGGGAAGGACAAAGGGAGTGACTCTGTATTGTCCCTCTCCAGGCTCCAAACTGGAGCAGTGAAGCCAGATATTGCTGTGCCAGTGGGACCCTCCAGCTGCCCCACTGGCGGCTCTATATCAGGGCCACTCTGGGCTACTGGCAAGCTCTCCTCTCCTCTCCTCTTGTGAATGTGGAACAGGGTCATATTCCTCCATTTGGCCCAGGTCCCGGGTGGTTTGCAGAGCATCAGGTCAGGTCCCAGCCCTGTGTCATGATGCTTCATGAGCCACCTCCACCAGTGAGGGCCGTGCTGGGGCACAGACCTGCTCCCCAGCAGAGACCCTCTCTGCCTGTTTTGGCACAGTGTGTGCCACGGAGATCCCCTCCTGGAGTGATTCCCAAGGAATCAGCACTGCTGACACAGCCAGTCCATAGCTCCTCTGCTCATCCAAGTGGCCAGGCAGTGTGGGGCAATGGGGCTCTCTCTGCTGCACTCAGGGATCACGGGCCCATCTGGCATGAGATGGTCTTTCCACAATTGTTGAAGCTCTTCCCCCCAGTCCCACTGCAGTTGTTCATTCTCGTGGCCAGCCAGGCCCTGTGACAGCTGCGTGCACTGCCAGCCCCCCCCAGGCTGAGCACGGCCTTCTCTGCTGGCACATCTTAGCAAGGAAGACACTGAACAAATTGTGATCACCAGTCCTGTCTCCAAGGGCTGGCTCAGCCCTCCTGCCTCTGCCTGGGGATAAGGGACTCATTCCAGCAAGCTCAGCACTGAGCAGTTTGGCTCCCTGCGGGCTGTCTCCAGTGACAGCCTAACTCATACAGTGCAGCCGGGCTCTGGCAGTGGCAGTGTGCAGCACGGGCCACATCTGGGGATGCCCTTGCCCAGAGCCCAAGGGACCAGCTGCTACGATGCTGTGTAGGACCAAGGCTCTCCCTGTGAATCTCCCTGAGCTGCAGTCAGAGGTGTGACCAGAGTCACTCTGGCAGGCAGAAGGACAGATGGACACACCTCGGGGTTTGTTTTACTCAGACCAAAGAATATTTTTATGTCTGAGCAGAGCCAAAATCCCAAGCCACCAGGAATTGCTTGAGCTCTAGCTCCATGACAAACTCCAGCCTCTGGAGTTTCCCACGTTAGTTTTTCAGCATCTGTCTTCCAGGTAGCAGCACCTCTTGCATTTTCTCATGTCTCATTCTTCAGTGTGGCAATACGATCACACCCTGTCTGCTCATTCCTCTCCCCTCAGTGAGCATGGCAGAGCTGGCACGGAGTCACATGAACATTCTGCTGACTGTGGGCAACAAACAGCGGCTCCCACATTCATCCTGCACCCACACCCGCTGCACCCCCGGGGCAAGGTCTCCAGTCAGATGGGAATCCCCATCTGGGAATGGGCTTGGGACACCCGTGACGTTGGTGCTGGGGTGAGGCAGGTACCAGCACTGGCCTGGGGACACTTGTGCTCACAGAAGGGAATCGTGATTTAATCCCCACTCTGGGGTGAGGCCAATCACACGAAAGGACCCCAGGGGGATGTGACAAACCTGCTAGTGGTGGCAGGGACTCCACCAGCCCTGTGACTCCTCCACAGGAGCCTCTGCTGGCATTAAGTGCATCCGGGCCTCGTCCTGGCCCCATGCAGACCCTTCCCAGGAGCACAGCTCTGATGCCCAGGAGGATGGGCAGGAGCAATGGAAACAGCCCCCACAGACTGTGATTTCCAGCTGCCCCCAGGGAATCCCCTCTCCTTGCTGGGACCCCAGGCCTGGTCTCAGTCCCCTCAGGAAGAGGGCTGTGGCCTGGCCCCTCAGGTAGGACGTGCTGTGTGTTCTGGATCCCTCCTGCCCTCCCTCTCTCTTGCTCCTCGAGGGCTGATGGTTGTGGGAGGTGTTGCCTGTGAGGCTGCACCATGGCCTTGATGCAGCAGGGCCTTGTCACCTTGTGCACTTGAGGGGACAACAGGGCCGTGCTCCCAGGAGGCCACCACAGCTGCTGGGAGGGGGAGGGGCTGCCCAGCCCTTGTGCTCAGGAGATGTACCCCAGAGCAGTCCCTGTAACCAGGCTGCGCCGTCACTTCCCACATGATGGTAATGACTTGGCTGCTCGTTAATCTGTACTTGGCAGGGAGTTTTATGAAGTCATTAACAAGACTGAAACAGTCGGTGCCTACCAGAGGCCCCTGGCAATAAACCTGCCCCATCCCTTCCTGGCTCCCCCCAAGGACCTGAGCCCCCACGCGCAGCCCTGCTAAAGCCCCTCTCGGGACCCCATTCCCACTCCCGCTCCCTTGCCATGCCCACGGCACTGCTGGCCAAGGGCCACTGCTCCACCCTGGAGCTCTAATGACACTAATGATTTTCTGAACACGAGTTGGGAGTGCAGAGCCAAGGCCCATCAGCTGTGTCTGGCAGGAGGCGATGGCTTGCCTGGGCCTGGCACACGCTGGCCGTGCTCTCGCCCGGAGCGCAGAGGATTCTCCGATATGTAACAGTAATTATCTGCTGCAGCTCCGTAAGCAGCTTCGCCTCTGTTACTGTTCTGTTAATCCGAACCCCTGGCTCAGCCCAGCTGCAGGACCAGCGGGTGCTGGGGATAAACTCCATACCCTGCTCAGTGCGTGGATGCAGTTTTGCACCACCTGGGCTGGGCTGAGACTTCGGGCAGAACCGAATGGTGGGAGCGCCGGTGGTGCCAATGATCCTGGTGGTCCTTGTGCCCCAGTGTCCCACGGATCCCAGTGGTGCCGATGGTCCCGGAAGTTCCCGTGCCGCAGTGTCCTGGTAGTCCTGGTGTCCTGATGGCCCTGGGGGAACCTACAGTTCCAATGCTTCCATGCCCTGGTGGCTCAGTAGTCCCAGTGTCCCGGTGGTGCTGGTGGTCCCCACCCCACAGGAGCCCCGGGTGTGATTGGACTGCAGTTGGGCATCTGGGCTGGGACCTGCCCTAGGGAACGGTGCTGGGATCCCACTCTGGGCTGTGGGCTGGGGCACAGGGACCCGGCGGGACCCCGGGGGAGCGGGGGAATCCGAGGGGGCCCGGTGAGACCGCGGGACCTGTGGAACCGGGAGGATCCGAGGGTCCCGGAGGTACCCGGTGGGACCGGTTGGGATCGGGGGTACCCGGTGGGAGGATCGGGGGGTACCCCGTGGGGCCGGGAGGATCCGGGGTTCCCGGTGCGAGGGGCGGGACGCGCCGGTAGCGCCGGGCGGTGCCCGGGGGCGCGNCCATCCCTGCCTGCATCCCGCCCGCGCTGCTCCCCGTGCCCCAGCAGTTCCTCAGCCCCCCAGCCGGGCGGGCAGCCCCCGGTGCCGGTGCCGCAGAGCCGGGCCCGCGGTCGGAGCCGCTGCACAGCCGGGGCGGGTGCTGAGCCAGCACCTGCGTCCGGCCTGGCAGAGCCGGGCGGAGAAGGCAGGAGAAGAGCGTGAGCGGGTGTGTAAGGTGAGCACACTCGTGTGCCCGCCTGGCGTGCGCAATTCTGACGCGCCCCCGAGGCTGCTCCGCACACACAGGCTACGGGGAGAGCCCCTCTGGCACCGGGTACTGCCGGGGATCACGGGCCTTGGCAGTATGGACTCTGCTGTGCTCCAGCCCCGTGCCTGTAACCGACCCCCAGGAGCACAGCACAAGGGTGAGAGCCCGGCCGTGGCATGCAGGAACTGTGCAGGGCTTCTTCCCGAGTGATTCCCCCTGGGGATGCCCCAGCAGGCTCACCCCAAGCCCCTGGCCCCAAGATGCCACTGAGCACTGCTCCATCTCCAGCTCCTGCTCCAGATCCAGCTGCACAAGCTCCCCTGAGATGGGTGGGACCCTGTCAGTCCCCCTGTCAGTCCTGTGCAATGGCCCTCAGTTTTGATAGCCCCATGAGCCATGACCCTTTGGAATCTGCTGGCCCACAGCTGCCAGGAATATGTCCACTGGCCCAGTGACGATGTCCCGGGAATAATGCCTGTGGAATTGGTCAGGGTGAGGGACACCGGGGGCACAGACCAGATCAGCAGTGCCCTGCATGCTCAGACCAATCACAGACCCAGGGAGGCACCTTTCTTCTGGCTCTGCTGAGACCGCGGGACTGGGACACTGCTGGGATGCCAGCACAGGCGAGGCTGTGTCCCCTGTTCAGCAGTGCCATGGCACATCCAGGCTGGAGAACACGGGGCCCCACACCTGCATGAGCCCAGTGGTGTGCACCCACCCAGCACCCCGACTGCGGGTGCTCCCCTCCACATCGTCCGCCTCGCTGCCCCCGCGGCCCCTGTGAGTCATGGGATGCATTCCTGGGGCAGGAGGGGACATGTGCGCTGCAGGGACAGGCCGGTGTGTCATCCCCTCGCTCCCACGCCCGGGGCCGGGGCGGCCCAGCTCCAAGCTGAAACTTGTCTGACAGTAATTACAGGGGAGATGAGGACTTCAGAGGATTTACATTCCTTTTGGGCCACACCTGGGAAAGAACTTTCACCATCAGCCAGCTCCTGAGAAATAACTTTCCACTTGCGTGGCCCAGCCACAGCCCTGCCCAGGGAGCCCAGTGGGACTGGGGGGCTCCTGCCAGCCCCATTTTAGCTTTATCTCTCTGCAGAGAGCCCCAAACCCTCTCCTGCTGTCCCCAGAGCTCCTGCAGGCCAGGGTGCTGGTGCCTTCTTTCCCTGTGTGGGGTCGGTGCAGCTCAGTGCCCAGCATGGCTGGGGTCTGACCACCCTTCCCTGGGAGTCAGAGCGGGTGGTTGTGGTGACTGGAAGCTGAGGGTGGGTGGGGATTGCACCAGTGTCCCCAAGAGATTAGAGCCACATGGGTGGCCAGTCAGGCCCTTCAATTGGTGCCTTGTCAGGCCCTTCACCTTTGCTTTGGCTGGGGACAGCTCCCTAGTGACTGCTTGGGACCCAGGGCTTCCACCCAGGGTCGATTCCATTGTGAGGAACTGGGGGACTCGGGGGACACATGAGACTCACTGGGTGAGGGGCCATATCTGCTCAGGGCATTTCTGTCACCCCCAGCTGGCATACAGCCTTCCCAGATTACAGACAGGTCTGGACCCCCTGAGCCCGTTGGACACATTCTGTTCATCCCAGATGCTTAACCAGTTGGGAAAGAGCTGAGATCTCCCTATTCTGAGCTGCTCCCCACTGCCCACAAGCATGGAGAGACACAGGCAGCCAGTTCCTGAACCAGCTTTGCCAGAGCCTCCTGCCTCCTCCTCCAGCTGCCGCTGTGTTTCCCACTCTGTGCCGGTGACCCCACTGTGGGATCGCTGGGGGGGCTGAACTGCCGTCCTGCCACTGGCCCTGGCCCAGCTGTGCTGCAGCTGCATGGCAGCAGCTGTGGCAGGGATGTGAGCCTTGGCCACTGCAGGTCTGTGCCTGCCTCATTGGCCGCACCAGGGACACGGGTGACCCCAGCCAGGCCGGTGTGGCACATGGCACAGCACCGGCACTGCCAGCCAGGCAGCAGCTCCTTCGTGTCCTGAGAGTTGAGCTCCATGCGCGGGGTGTGAGTCCTATGGCCAGGGCTGCCCCACATTCACACTGTGGGTCCGTGCCTGTCCCCTCTCCGTGTCCCTTGCACTGCTGACGGGGCACTGGGACACCAGCCCTGTGGGGGTTCAGAGCGTTGTCTTTGCAGATCCCGGGGCTCTCGGCTGCAGCCCAGCAAGGGGGAGAGGGGCCGTTTCAGCCTCCAGCACGTCCCGGGAGCTGCTGGGAACAGGCGGCGTCAGCAGAGCACCAAGTCCGAAGTGTTTTGCAAGCAGAAGGGCGCGGGTGGTTTCCTTATTTGGCACGGCGGCGGCGGGGCGGCACACCTGGCTGGGGCACACCTGGCTGGGGCACACCTGGCTGGGGCACACCTGGCTGCGGGCACCGCCTGGCAGCGCCCGCGAGGGCGGCGGCGCTGACGTGGAGATGGGAACGCGGGCAGGACCCGCCTCGCTAATCACAGCCCAGCGCTGGGCGTGGGGACAAGCCGCGGCAGGGACGCGGCCCTGGCAGCCAAAACAACGCCAGTGACACGCCTGGAGCTCAGCGCAGCACCCCCGGCCTGGGGGTCTCCTGCCTGGGGCTGCGTGCTGGGGGCCGCAGGGCAGCCCCTGTTCCCTGTGTCGTGTTTGTTTCCAGTGAGGCTGACAGGCTCTGAAAGAGCCCCTGAGCAGGGGAGGCTGTGGTGGGGAGCTTAATTCGTGCTCCTGGTTCAGGAGTGAAGGAAAAAAGAGAAATGCAACCAGAGTCTGCCCTGGAGCAGGGGGACAGCTGGGGAGCCAGGCAGTGCCCACTTCTGATCTCAACCCTACAGGGTTTGAACACCTGGCCCAGCCTGGCAAGAACCTGCTGTAGGGTTGGGAGGTTCGGGGCCAATATTAGCCACACAGCTTCAGGGCCAATATTAGCCCTGGCACCCCAACCCTGGGCTTCCCTGTGCCCCCAGAATCCACTTGATCTGCCAGCCCTTCCTGCCCTATGCCAGTTCAGCCACTGTGGCTCTGCCTCTGGCAAGTGCAGGACTGAGCCTGTGGCACAAGCACAGCAAAATCTGCAGCAGGCTGAGAGGCTCCATCTTGACCTGGTTTTCCCAGGAAGCTCCATGGCAGGGGGTGAGTGCAGTGGCTGCCGGGAAGGCCATGAACACAGCAGCTGAGCAGTGCTGTTACATGGAAATGCCTCTGCTTAGGGGTCCCTGGCATCTCATAACCAAAAAAAGGGGCTGTCGCCGAGTGGTTTTACAGCTGCAGCCCCAAGGCAGTGCCTGCTGAGCTTTCCCTGTCCCCCTGCCAGGCTGGCACTTGCTGGTTACCCAGAAAAGGTGACCAGGCAGCTCTGGGATAAACACCTTCGGGGTGCCAGGGGAGCCCCAGCAGTGTGAACAGGCACAGGGGGCCAGGCAGCTGCACAACATGGCAGCAAACACGAGCTGTGGCTCTGAAGGACCTTGAGCATTCCAGGGGCTGATGTCCCCTCGAGTGTCCTCTGCCACTGCAACCTGTACCCCTCCCGGGCCAGCCTGTCCCAGTGCCTGTCTGGGCTTTGGGAACGGGGGCACTGGGACCCCAGAGTGTGGCCATCCCAGCCCCGCGCTCCCAGCTCCAACTCCCGACCTGGCAAGGGAGTGCCATGGCCAAGTGTTTTGTAAGAGGCAAATCCCTGCAGTGCCAGCTTCATGCCGGGACGGGCAGCTGGGGCTGGGCTGGGGCTGGGCTGGGGCTGGCAGCGGGAAGGAGCGCTGGCCCGCGGCCAGTGTTTGGCCCTCGGGGAGTTGGTGTAGGCAGGGATGAGTGTGCCTGGCCGCGGGGCAGGGAAGGGGCTGCGGCTGGAGCTGCGTGGGGATGTGCTCACACCCCGCACAGGTTTTGCCTCGTAAGTGAAATACAAACTGGAGTGAGGCAGGTGCTGACCAAGGTGTTTGGCCTGACCTGCCCCTCTCTCTGCTCAAGTCAGCAGAGTGGGGACAGTTCTGCCCTGTGCTCACCATTTCTGCTGCTGTTACCCCAAAAATCTCCTGGCCCTTACCCCAGATCAGCAAGAGGTGGATTCAGCCTGGTGTCCATTCCCTGTCCCACCAGGATCAAATGCCTGAGCTCTTTGGCAGCCAGGCTGGTTCCTCCCTTGGCTGGAGCTGTGGGGCCCAGGGGCAGGGCACAGTGGGCCCTGATTCTCCAGGGAGGGCAGGGGCTGCTCTTCCCATGGGCTGCTGCTCTCATGGGCCTCGCAGCCCCTGGACATGGAGAGCTGCTCAGAAAGGCTTGTCCCCTCTGCCCTTGCTGTGCCAGGACAGGGGACTCTGCTGTGATCCCCGTTGTGCCAGGCAGCATCGGCAGCACGGGGCGGGTGTCAGGGCACCTGGGAGGAGGGTCTCATTGTGCTTCCCCGTGCATGCAGGTTATTCCCATTGCTGGGCACCCACTGTGGCAGGAAAGGGCCCACATGCACCCACCCTGTGTCCAAAGACGTTGCCAGTGCTGGTGCTGGTGGTGAGCTGGCACATGCCAGAAGCCCAGCTCAGAAGGGCCCTGCCTGCCACACAAGATTCCAGCAAAGGTTCATCCCAGGGTCTCTCCATGGCCCAAATTCTCTCCCTGACGTGGAGCAGGGAATTCCCTCCAGAATGGAGGGGACCTGCCTGGCTCAGGCAGAGTGGAAGGGCAAGATGAAAGCAGGAGGTGGCAGGGCAGGACAGCTGCATTGCCCTGCCCAGATGGATCATAGAATCATGGAATCCCAGAAGGGTTTTGGTTGGAAGGGAAGCTCATCCAGTTCCACCCCCTGCCATGGGCAGGGACACCTTCCACTAGATGAGGTTGCTCTAAGCCCCATTCAACCTGGCCTTGAACACTTCCAGGGATGGAGCATTGAGAATGGGTGGAGCAGGGCTGGAGCCATGCAGGGCAGCAGTGGGAGATGAGTTATTTCTCCAGCTGGACTGGTGTCCCAGTCTGCTCCTTGGCTGTGCTGGCCAGCCCAGCCGTGCTGCAGCAAGGGAGCTGTGGGAGCTGCCCTGGTACCTTTGCCCCTTTCTGTGGCACTGGAGCAGTTCTGCGTCCCATGGCCCAGGTGTGACAAACTACAGCAAAGCAGGACGTGTCTGGCCTGTGCAAACAGGCTGTGTGGGGCTGACAGGCAGAGCTGCCGTGCAGGGATGATCCGTGCTCCCGGCACAGCCCGATGCCGAGGCTGAGTCAGCCCCGCGCAGGCTGCGCCTGGTGCCGACAGCTCCTGAATCCATCAGGAGACGGAATGAAAATCGTATCATGGCTGTGCCTGTCCCTCTCCCAGCTGCTCAAGCTGCCCTCGATGCCTGGTCTGGGCCCTTCCACTGCAGAAAACCCTCCAGACCTGCTGCCTGTCACTAGGCAGGGGCCAGTGCTTCCCGGGGCTCCCAGCAGTTCTGAGGTGTCAGAGGGAGAGCAGAGCCACTGCCCTGAGCTGCTCCCAGCCTTCCTGGTCTTTGTGATCCCTGTTCCCGTGTCAGATTTGCTCCAGGCTGATGCCAAGGCCCCAGCTGAGGGCTGGGGCTTTCAGACCTCAGTGACCCCCACAAGGTGGAGGTTTATTCAACACATTCCCTGCCATGCGAGCACAGAGTGATGTCTGCACAGGGCATTGACCTTGGCCAGGGGAATCCCCATGGGTGGAGGAGAGAGGCCACGGGAATGACCCAGGAACTGGCCGGGGCTGCAGTGGTGGGGGCACAACACCCTTTCTCTGCAGGAAACCCATGGCATTTCCAAAATCCTGGAGAACCTCCCTGAGAGAATTCCCCACCACCGGCCTGGAGGGACAGAGCTGAGTCGCTCCATCGCTCCTGCACAGGTGCCGGCAGGAGCGGCTGCGTGGGCTGAGCCAGGTCCCTGCCCGCTCACCTGCCCCAGGTCTGTTCCTGCTCACCTGCACCCGCAGCACGGGCGGGCTCAGCCTGTGCTTGGAGCTCTCCTGGCACCTCGCGGAGAGCAGCGGTGTCACAGGAGGGAGGGTGGGAGGGAGGGGGCCCTGCCAGGGGAAGCGGGAGCTGGCAGTGCGAGGGAGGCTGAATAAATACACTTAAACGCAGCGATTGTAACACACTCGGGGCCATGCCAGTGCCCGGAGGTCATTGGGCTGACAGGAATCAGGATGTGCCCACGGCCAGCCCTTGCTGTCCCGCAGCGTGTGGGACACTTGGAATGTGTCACACCATGTCCAGTGCCTCTGTCCCGAACGTCCGACAGCTGGGACCACAGCGAGCATCCCGCAGGCCCCGACTGTGGGCGGGCAGCAGCCAGTTCATGCAACACCCTGGGGTCTGCAAATTTGGAATGTGAATGCCAGGAATAGTTGTGTAAAGAAAGGGAATGCAGGATTTGATCAGGGAATCCCTGCATTGCCTCTGGCCCTGTGACAGCCGGGCATACCCTGCTGCTCTTTCCAGGAGCAGGTTAATCACCAGGGCTGACGCCTGTCAGTGCTGCCCGCACTGATTAATGGGATCAAATATCCGTCAAACATCCAGCTCATCCTGAATCCCGGTCTGTGCAGTCACACAGAGCCTGAAGGAAGGATGTTGGAGGAGAAAAGCTGGTTTTTAGGAATGTCCCAACCCGGAGGGCATTGCTGAGCTGCCGGAGAAGTAGTAAAGCCAAATGCCAGGATGATTATTCCTTCCATCCTGCTGCACTTCCCAGGTGGACTGGGGGTGGCAGCAAGACCCCCTCACCTCAGAGCACAGGGTGAAATGGCCTTGCAGGACCCAACAAGGAGAGGGACCTGCAGTAAGCACAGGCTGGTCACCCACCAAGAGCCCCCAGGAGCCCCAGGGTTGCTGCTGCAGGACCCCCACACAGTGTTGAGCTGCATCGCACTGGGTCTCCGGGTCTGCACACATGCAGGGGTCCAAGGGAGCGTTTCCCCAGGAGATCCCCGGGACTGGCAGGGGCACCACTGCTGGGTAGACCCTGTCCTCCCCACCAGTACGTTTCCTTGTCGCAGGGCCGCTAGTGCCACTCGCTGCCAAGGAGCACAGTGGCCCCCAGGAGCATCCCCAGATGTGACTACAGTGTCATCACAGACAGCACAGGTGTCACAGCACAGAGGTGGCTCTGCTCCTCCTGCGGCCCCTGAACAGCCTCTACCAGCTCCCCTGGCACGGCCACGGCCCCACGCACCGGGGCTGCGGTGCTCGGAGCCCCCGCATAGCCCGGGGGGACAGACCGGATTGTCTGCCAGGCGCTGGGTACGAGGAGACAGCAGCAGCTCGGAGCTCTCGGAGAGCGGCATTGCCACCTCGTGGGGAGCCGGGAACGGCACCTCCTCGGGCAAGACAGGCCGGGACCAGCACCCAAAGACGGGCAGAAGGGAGGAGGGTGCAGGGGCTCAGCCGCGGGGCCCAGCCACAGCCCCTCATGACTGCAGGTGCCAGCTCTGAATCCTGCTCTCAGCAAAAATCGGATGTTAACACTTCCCTGACAGCTCTCAGCCCTCACCAGTGATGGGTTCAACTCTGGTGTCTGACACACACTCACCTCTTCTGGTGTTGGACCAAAGGCTCTGGGGGCCCACTGGCGAGGACACACTCAGGATGCATCATGTGGACTGTGCAAATCAGAAGTGACACTGATAAGTCGACTCTCTGGGGTATCCTGGCTCAGTAGCAGGGCCAGTCTGCCCGGAGCTGACACCAGACTGAAGGTACCGATGGCTCTGCTCGAGTGTTTGGTGTTGAATATGAAGAGCAGAGAGGACTTGGAAATGCCTCCAGCAGAAAGATGGAGTGCAAACCTCTAATTGCTTCTCCTGTCTGGCTACTCCACCGTGCGGCTGCTAGAGACAGCTCCTTCTCTGGGAGAGGAGGAAAATCTGATCAGAAAAAGAGGAGAGAGAAGAACCATCTGCTTGTTCATGGTGGTCATGGAGCAAATTCATATTCTTATGAAAATTTCAGCGAGTTTTCCAGCTGATTTGTCACACACAGAAGAGACACATGCTTCAGAAACACCCGAAAGACACAAATACAGCAACGCAAACAATTCCCTCTGCCCGGTGCAATAAAAATCATTTGCCTTTATCTTAAATAAAACCCCCAGGAATGATGCAACATCCGACCCATGTGGCGTAGATGCAGACGCAGATGGCAGCACACCCAGCTGCCAATAACCTGTCAAACCCACGTCGTGCTTCAGAGACGGCTCCAAAGCAGGGCAGGAACACCTGCACAGGGAGCTGGGGCTGCAGGGGACCCAAACGGAGCTGAGGAGCTGCAGATACAAAACCCTCAGCCCAGCAGGCCCAGGCCTCCCCAGGGTGATGTTCTTGCTCTATGTGCAGCTCTGACCCGCTCCCAGAGGAGCTCTGTCTAGATCTATGTGCCTTTTGACCCCACTAATTGCCAGAGATTTACTGTTCTTCATATCTGGATCTCAGGGTATTTTTAGCACCCGTACCATGTCTCTGAGCAGGATGTGATGTTCCTGTGCCAGCAGCCCCCGTGCTGGCTGAGCCACAGCAGGGAGACACCCGCCAGTTTGGGGGGTTTATCCACGGCAGCACTGGGAAAGCCAGGGGTCAGTCCTGACCCTGCGAGCCAGGCTCCAGGCCCTAAAATTAGGACTCAGGAACAGGATTAAACCTGAGATCACCAGTTCCCACTGAGCCTGGTTCGGGCCCCTTTGGGCTCACTGCCCTCCTGAGCCGACTCCCAAGACCCCCTTGTGTCTCTCATTAAAAAAGGACAGGGACTGCCCCTTCCCAAGCACCATGACTGGGGTTCCTGGGACGTGCTGACCCAGCCAGGCCTTTGGGACCCCCCAGGAGCCAGGGTGGGATGCACAGCGCTCAGGACAGACAGCAAAAGGAACTGAGCTCACCCTGCACAGGCTGAGGTTTGCCAAGGCCTGCCAGACTGAGCTGAGTAAGTGCCAGGGGATTCATTTCACTCGTTTAAAGAGAAAAACCTTCCTTTCCTGTCACATTCTGGTGACACCTTCAGCGCTTCCCTTCGGCAGCAGAGCCCCAGGCCCACTCCAGAACTGTGTGTCCTCTGAGCATCTCCCTGCCAGCAGCCTGGGAACAGCAGCCTCCTCTCTGTCAGCACTTCCCTGCGTGCTGCAGGTGCGGTGCCAGCACAAGGACAGCCAGTGACAAACCCCGGTGACAAACCCCGGTGACAAACCTGCATCTCCAGGTGGGCTCTGAGCGTTCCCAGGCTGCAGCTCCAGCAGGAGGGGCCCCAAGATCGCTCCGTGCCCGGAGCAGGGTGGTGACCAGGCTGTGCCAGGCTCAGCGAGGCCACCCTGGGCTGGGAGAGCCACCCTGGGCCGGGCACAGCGGGGTCGCCCCAGGCTGGGGCGCGGGATCGCTGCGTGTTCCTGACACCGGGCGATGAAGCACTGGGCAGGCAGCACCCGGGGCCTCTCCACAGGCCGGGCAACACCCGAGTGCCCACAGGAGCCCCAGACGGCTCCGGCCAGCCCCGGGCAGCGCTGGGCTGTCGTGCTGGGTGGATGGGACAGACGCAGGGTTGGGAATGGGCAGACTGCCGCCCCCGGCCCCTGCAGCCACCCGGAGGGTGGAGGCCACCACGGCTGGACAATGTACCAGTGAGGGCCAGTAGGAAAAGGGATCAATCTTTTGAGTGTCCCAAGGGGATCCTGGAGGGAGTTATAGAGCCCCAAGGAGATTTGAGGAAAGTAGAGGAAGGGTTGGGGGGTTGGGGACTCCTGGGGAAATTCGGGGGTCCCGGAGAGGTTTTGGGGGGCATAACAAAGGTGTTTCACGGAGGGTTGGAGGGTCCCAAGAAAATTTGCAAGAGCTGGAGGGGATTTGGGGCCCCCGTGAGGGTTTCGGGGCGTACCGTGTTCTTTGGAGGGGAGTCCCAAGAGGATCTGGAGGTGTTTGAGTGGTCGCGGGGAGTATTCTGTGGTTCATGGGGGTATTTTGTGGGTCTTGGGGAGGAGGGTGGATGTCCCAGGGGGATTCTGGGGGTCCCAGGAGGATTTTGGGGCCCCGGGAGGTCTCGGGGGCGGCGCAGAGGGGAACGGGGGTCCCGAG
>VZSE01004850.1:284500-313364 GCA_013398275.1 Promerops cafer
GGGCGGGGCCTGACGGCGCTCCCCGCAGACCCCTTTGCGGATGCAAGTAAGGGTGATGACCTGCTCCCGGCCGGCACTGAGGACTACATCCATATAAGGATCCAGCAGCGCAACGGCAGGAAGACCCTCACCACAGTCCAGGGCATCGCGGATGACTACGATAAAAAGAAACTGGTGAAGGCCTTCAAGAAGGTGGGGCTTTGGGGCTCAGGGGGCAGCAGCCACGCCCGGCAGGGATGTTTATGGTGTGCTAAAGAAGTTTTTGTGTCTTTGCTGCAGAAATTTGCCTGCAATGGTACTGTAATTGAGCACCCCGAGTATGGAGAAGTGATTCAGTTGCAGGGTGACCAGCGCAAGAACATCTGCCAGTTCCTCGTGGAGGTAGGACACCTTCAGCTTCACTAAAATCAGCACGAGTTTGTGCAATGCACACGGGTCCCCAAGCATGGGCAGCGTTTGGATGCGCACAGGCATCACCCCACGCTGTGAATGCGTTTTCTGTCTTGCAGATTGGACTGGCCAAAGACGACCAGCTGAAAGTCCACGGGTTTTAAGTGCCTGTGGGCCACTGGAGCTTTATGCAAGAAGATATCCTTACCATGAAATTCCCACCTGTCCCTTGTCATAAGTTTAAAACCAGCCAGTTTGTGTAATGTAACGATCTTGGGTCCACTGTTGAGTCTGGACTGTTGTAATTGGTGATGTAATAAACTGACACGAGCCCATGCTATCTCGTCTGGCTGTCCCTCATTTCCCAGAGGTAACGCGGGCAGTGGCACCATCCAGCCTGAAGCCAAAAGTTCCAGCTGTTCCCAGCTAAGCCCAGGGACTCGGCCTGTCCTGATGGCTCCTCAGTCCAGCTGCACTTCCATCCTGGCAGGGGGGAATCGTGTCCTGCCTGGTGCGAGGCACTGGGACACGGCGCCGTCCCTCTGGGCAGTGCTGGCTCCTGGAGGCACAGGGATCTGGGGAAGCCTGGCTTGGAAGGAGTGACGGAAGAGTGACCTGGAGGCCGGATGGCTGCAGTTCAGGTGCTGGTACCTGCAAGCCCTGAGGTACCAGGTACGTGGAGGAGCTGTCCCGTGGGTTAAACCTGTGACAAGGGCTTGGTGTTGGACTAACATAAGGAGCATCCCTGGAGTTGGAGCTGCAGAGCCTTGTGGGGATACCACTGCTGCCTCGCACCCTGAGCAGTAACATGGCTTTGGTTTCATTTCTAATGTTTTACTGTAATGTATTTAAAGTTATTTAAATAAAACCGGTTTTCAAAAGCCCGTGCGTGGTGGGTTCCATCGCTCCCAGGGGCCAAAGCACCTTCTCCTCTTGCCAGCAGTGGTGCAGCCTCGGTGCTCAGGGGCCTGGTGGGAGTCCCTGCCCTGGGGGTTCCTTGGGGGCCTGGGGGTTGCTCCCTACTCTGGCCCACCGCAGGAGGAGGAAGTTCCCTTCGTGCTGTCTCTGCTGCTCCTGCCAGGAGCTGAGGGAAAGGCGAGGAGTGCGTGGGTGCTGAGTCATGCTCCATAACCCTCGAACCGGCTCCTGTGCTCCTTGTGTTCCTGTCAGTCCCGTGGGCAGGGTCAGCACTTCTGCTTCCCAAAAACTGCTCTGGGGAGGAGGGGGAGGCGCTGCCACCCATGTCAGGCTCTGCCACAGGTCAGGGGCTGAGTGCTCTCTTTATTTTCTGAGCTCAAGCTCAACAAGCAAGAATGAAATCTCAGTTAAATGCACTGGCTGAGGGCAGCAATGGTTCTGGGGGCTGGCAGGTGCCTGTGGCACAAGGGCAGTGTGAAATTCACTGAAATGCCAAAGAGTGCACAGGGAATCCCTGGATTTCTCTCCCATTGCCCCCACTCCATCTATCCAGCAGGGAGGGCTGGGGTGTCCTGGGAGGCTGCTCCCACCCTGGTCACCTGCTCGTGCTCCTGGCAGCCCCCCAGAGCAGGTCCCAGCTCTTCATCCACTGCCCCAGTGACCCCCATCTCCCATGTGCTCAGGAGCGCTGAGTTCACTGCCACTTTCCCGGGAGACTTTGCTCTTGGAAACCAAATTGCTGCAATTATACAAAGCAGATGTAAGTGCACCAAGGGTGACCTCCAGCCCTGCCTGTACCTCAGAGTGGCCTCCAGCCCTGCCTGTGCCTCANTTCATCCACTGCCCCAGTGACCCCCATCTCCCATGTGCTCAGGAGCGCTGAGTTCACTGCCACTTTCCCGGGAGACTTTGCTCTTGGAAACCAAATTGCTGCAATTATACAAAGCAGATGTAAGTGCACCAAGGGTGACCTCCAGCCCTGCCTGTACCTCAGAGTGGCCTCCAGCCCTGCCTGTGCCTCAGTGACCTCCTGCCCTGCCTGTGCCTCAGTGAGCTCCAGCCCTGCCTGTGCCTCAGTGACCTCCAGCCCTGCCTGTGCCTCAGTGAGCTCCAGCCCTGCCTGTGCTTGGAAGTGACCTCCAGCCCTGCCCGTAGCTTGGGGAGCAGGTGCTGGCAGACAGGTGACCAGCCCTGCACATGGAGAGCAGATGGTGACAGTGCCAAGGCCAGCATTCACACCAGGGTGTGCGTGTGTGCCCACAACCTGACACAGCCCAGTCTCTGCTCTGCTGCTGCTGCTGCACCAAGAATTCCCGTGCCCCTCGTGTGTTGGAGCATATCCAGCCTGGATTTCTCCCCGCTGGACTTGCCAGGCTGCCGACAGATTTGGCCACTGCCAGGACAGCTAGCCCCAGCCAGGTAGGGATGAGGGGTGCTTGGTCCGTCCTCCAGCTCAGCCTCTGTCCACCTGGAGAAGGGTCCAGCCCAAATGCCCACAGGCCCAGTAACAAACCTGAGTCAAGGTGATGCCAAGCCCGTGGCCCTGGAGGGAGCGGCCGCTGTGTCCCCATCACCCTGACGGCTCATTTGGTCCAGATTGAGCCATTAAAGGCCAGAAATTGGAAAACAATTTGTTTGTTCCTTGTGCAGCGTGCTCAGTGGAGCGAGCGATCGATGGCTGCGGGGTGCTGGGGCCGCTGCCTTCCGGCCATCCAAAGCCCATTTGTTTTGGGAGTGTTTGAGGAGCACCCACACGGCTCGTTGGGAACATGGGGACACAGGACAGTGACGTGGCCCAGCCCAGGATGTCGTTCACAGGGTTTATTGAAGGAGGGAGACAAATGGTCTCTACAAATACAGTGATGGGAGGTCAATGCAGGCAGCAGGAATCATCAATATCCAATGGAGGGGTGGGGGCAACAGACAAGGATCTTCAGGCGGCTCTGACAGTGAGCGGGGCCACAACACCCCAAAGCTTCTCGGGGCGCAGGGTGAGACCCAGAGCTGCAGAAGGGGCTGCTCCAGGGCTGTGTCTTGGTGAGGGGCCTCACACACACTCACAGACAGAGCCTCCCCAGGACTGCACAGCCCACAACCCCGGGGGCACAGAGCCCTTGGGAGCCCTGGCACAACACATTACAAAGGTGTGCACACACCTGGGTGTCAGGGTGTGTGTACTTGTGTGTGTGTGTGTGTGTGTGTGTGTGTATGTGTGTGTGTGTGTGTACAGACACACAGACACGTGCACATGTAAGAATACACCTATGTACACACACGTACTTCTGTATGCACATATATACGTGTGCATGTGTGTTTATACAGATATATGCATAGATATTGCTATTTATAAATGTAAACATGTATGTGTGTATATGCTTATATGTATACATGTGTACACAGATATATGTGTACAAATATACATATATATATATATATATACATAATCCCAAAATCATTTAGGTTAGGTAGACCTCAAAAAATCAAGGAGTACAACTTGTGTGTGTGTATGTATATATGTGTGTGTATATATATGTGTGTGTGTGTGTAAATATATATATGTATATGTGTATATATATGTGTGTGATAAATGTATATACACATGTATACACACATATATAGACATACATGTAGACATGACATGTATAGACATATGCATATATTTGTATACTTATGTAAGCATTCATATATATGTATACATACATCTGTGTTTCTATACATACAAACACATATATATATGTGTGTGCATGTATGTGTGGATACATACATAGAGATATGTCATGGTATTCCTTATGCATCCATCCCACTGCACACACCCTCCATCACTCCATGATGTACAATTGCCTCGTGTAGTCGTCATTCATATAAACACACACGTGTGCACACGTGTGTCCATGCCTGTAGCTGTGAGTCTGTGCCCATGTGTACAAATGGATACCTGGATGTATTTACATAGATGCATAAGCTATGTTATCTATTAGAAATGTACACATTATATATATACCTATATTTTATAATGTATAAAATCTTATATATTATACTGTATTATTTATAAACAGATAGGCATAGACATAGACACACATATATATACATATATATACACACACCACTGCAGTGTGTTATACTGTATGATACTGTATAGTTGCTGTTATATAATAATGCATGTGCATGTCCAGCTGCACACAGAGCTCTACTGTTCAGTACAGATGTGCAGCCAGGGCACAGTGCCCTGGCAGCTGCACCTGGGTTTGTATTCACGTGTGTCCAGCCAGCCATGAACATACCTGTGTGCAGTGCAGCCAGGACTGTGTATGGACACGTGTGCCTAAATATGTGTATATATGGATATGGCTAAGCTGTGTGGCTGTGGCTGTGTGGCTGTGGCTGTCTCTGTGTGGCTGTGTGTCTGGGTCTGTCTGTCTGTGAGCGCACACAGCTGCCCGAGGGCCCCCCCGGGGTGGGTGGATGTGTGTGGAGCCGCCCGGGGGTGTGGCAGCCCCGGCAGCGCCTTTAAAAGCGGGACTGAGCAGGGGTGATCTCGGAGAGAGACACCCACTGAGACCCACCGGGACACCCACCAGGACACCCTGCTGAGCCTCAGAACCCACTGGTGAGTCTCACAGGGCTCTGGCACTGTCCACAGGTGACTTGGGGACCAGCCAGGAGAGAGAGATGGCAAAACCTGAGGAGCAGATGGGAAGGACGAAGCAGCTCAGAGACCCACTAGGAGGAGCAGAGGGGATCTGGGGCCTGGCCATGCCCTGGGGAGGAGAACCCAGCTCCCCGGCTGTTTGAGTTCGAGGAGGAGCTGGATGATGCTCTCAGCCATGTGCTTTAGTTTTCAGCATCCTTGCAAGGAGCAAGGAGTGGGACTTGATCCTTATGGATCCCTCTGCCTTGACTCTGATTCTAGGGGAACTGGGGATCAGCCAGGAGAGAGGGATGGAGAAGACTTGGGGAGAAGGTGGAAGGGATGGAGGGGACTTGGGCACCCAAAGGGAGGGACAGAGGAGACTGTGAACTGGCCATGGCCTGGGGCTGAGTGCCCAGGCAACCCTCCCCACAGGCTGAGCATGTCCCAGTTCAGGGGCCACAGCTCCCCCACTTCCCCAGCCCCGTTCAGTCTCCACAGCCATGAAGGTGGCGCCGTGCCTCGGTCTCATCCTCGCCCTCGCAGTGACCGCCTGCCTGTGCCGGCCGGCAGCAGAGCCACCGGCTGCCATGGCGGACCCCCAGCAGCGCCCCCCCAGCCTGGTCCGGCGGGACTGGCCCGAGTACCTGTCCCAGGAGCAGCAGCACCTCTTGTCCCAGTTCCTGCCCCACGTCCTCACAGGTACGGGGAGCTCAGGGTGGGCAGCCCTCGGGGGCACAGCCTGGCCCCTGTGCCAGCTCTAACTGCCACCTTTGGCCTGGCAGAGCTGAACAAGCACGAGGCCTTTGTGCATGAGGACGAGGGGATGGAGGCTTTGCACGACCACCTCTACCCCGACTGGATGGACTTCGGCCGCCGCAGTGCTGAGGACGAGGCTGGTGCTGCGTAGCTGCTGGGCTGGACTGGCCACGCAGGGCACTGCCACACTCAGTGCACGTCCTTTCCCACAATAAAACTCTGGCACTACGGCCTCTGCACTCCCGGCTGTGCTGGGGAGAGCCGGGGCGGGCGGGCAGAGGGGATTTGCCCCCAGCCCGAGGGACGCGCAGGGCAGAGACACAGCACACAGCAGCTGCTCTGTGAATTCACATTTATTTGCCAGGGGATGGGGCACAGCTTGGAGGGAGGGACAGAGCTGGGGGGAGCAACAGATGCACCCCCAGAAACATCCCAAGCTGTGGGTGCTGCTACTATTGCTATTGAGCGGGCAGGAAAGAGCTAAACCACCATTCCCTTTAAAAGCCAGTCCAGTCCAGGTGCTTGCCAGGGGCCCAGACCAGGGTGCAGGGGTCTCCCCCTGGCCCCAGCGGGTTGCCCCAGGACAAACCCGAGCCCAGACTGGGCATTGCCCATCTCTGCAGCATCTGGACAGCCCCAAATGGGCCAAGATGCCCCTCACTCCGCAGACAGGCTCAGCAGAAGCAGGAACAGTTTTTATTGCCAGAAACTGGCTCCTGTGAAGGGTCCATACTCCCCCAGCAGGGGCAGGGTCAGCCAGCACCCCCTGAACCCCCCATAGATGGGGAGCAGTGCTGGGTTCTGTCCTTGCAGCCAGGGCAAAGCCCCCCATGCTGGTGCCAGGAGCGCTGATGGACCTGGGGCAGCACCAGGAGCTGCAGCTGAAGCTTGTCCTGTCTCCATTTCCCCATGGATGGGTGAGGAAGAGGATGTCTCACCCCGAGCCTGGGAGCTCTGCAGCAGCGTCACTTCTGGGTGCCCCAGGCCCCTCTGGGCCCTGGCCGGGCACTGGACATCTCCCCTCTGGCCACCACCGTGTCCAGCCCCAGGCGCTGCAACTTCTCCACCAGGTTCCAGCTGAAGATGCTGCTCCTGGGTGGGGCTCCATCCTGACCCCTGGGCACAGGGGAGGGCCGTGGCTCAGAATGCTGAGAGTCCTGGGAGTGGAGTGAGGGGGCCCACCATGATCCAGTCCCTGGTGCCAAGTGGGAATCTCGCCCCAGCAAGAGCCTGAAGAGTCCCATGGGGGTGCTCGGGGGTCCAGGGCCAAGCGCCAGTGTGGGGGGAGTCTGTTCTGGTGAGGGGCTGCTGAGGCTCAGCCCCTCAAAGGGCCCACAAGAAGGCACGATGGCATGACACAGACTGGAGGGGAAAAGAGAGCACAAGTGGGGATCAGCTGGGGACCCCTGTCCTGGGGGATGCTGCTGAAGGGGCCAGGCAGGGCTGCAGGCAGAGCAGGACCCCCTGTCCTTCTTCACCTAAAGAGCCTTCGGCTAAAGGAGACCCCCCTGCTGCAAACTGCTCAAGAACCCCAAAGCTCACAGAGGAGTGCTGGGGGCAGCCAGGAGACATTGGGACACAGACACTGCTCCACAAGCAACTTCCAGACACCAGGGTTTTGTCTAACAGTGAACTCCAGCTCACACCAACCCCCAACGAGCCTTAGGGGGGGGCTCATTAGGGCTAACCACCGGTGCTCATTAATGAAGGGACAGCCCAGCACCCGGCTGGGAAAAGTTCCTGGCTGCTGCCCAAGTGTGGAGAGAGGAAAGCTGTGCTGGTTCCCCAGAGTGCCAGGAGCACTCACTGCTCTGTGCCCGGAGTGCTGCTCCCTGGGCGAGCCCACCCGAGGAAGGCTCTCCATCCATGAGGGTGCTGCAGTGCAGAGGAGGGGGGCTGGTCCCAGCCCCCAGCAGGGTGCCAGCCCCGGGCACACAGACACCCCAGCAGCCGGATTTGGAGATATTTCTAGTGCTGGCATCTCTCAGACCATCAGGGGCTGCAGGTGGCCCCCAGCCTGCCACTTCCTCGAGTTGCAGGGAGCCAGGCACAGGGGGAGGAGCAGAGCTCGGGGGGCGTAGCGGGGCCGGGGGTGGTGCAGGCAGCGCAGGTGGCGGGGGCCATGCGCCTTACCTGGGTGTCACCATGGTGATCGCNCCGGGGAGCCGGCGCAGGGGGAGGAGCAGAGCTCGGGGGGGCGTAGCGGGGCCGGGGGTGGTGCAGGCAGCGCAGGTGGCGGGGGCCATGCGCCTTACCTGGGTGTCACCATGGTGATCGCAGTGGTGGGGTGGAGGATGTGGCAGGTGGTGATGGTGAAGGTAGACGGGGTCTGGGGGAGGTTGTTAACAGAGAGGAACACTGGAAGGGACAGGAGACAAGGGGTCAGTGGGGAGGGGAGCAGGACATGGGTGGAAGGCACAGCAGAGAGCAGGCAGGACAGCCAAAGCTGGGCTGGAAGCTCCACACACGGGGCACAGCCCCAGCAGCAATTGTGTCTGGTGCCTACTCAGAGGGGACAGCCAGCACAGGTAGGACCAGGAGATGCCGTCTGTCTCAGACCGGCCCCTTCCAGGCAGCCGAGGGGCAGCAGGGGCTCGCCAGGGCAATGGCGAGGGCTCATCCTGCCGGGGCAGCTGCCCGAGAGCAGCCCTTGCACAGCTGCAGGCAGAGCATCCCCGGGGGGACGGGTGGGTGGCAGGGACAGGCTGCTGCAAGAGGGGAGAGCACGGGGGGAGGCGAGGGGCAGCCTAGACAGGAGGGCAGGGGCACCCCGGGGGCTGCGTCCCCTCCGTCCCCTCACCCCATGCTCACCCCTGGGGTGCTCCTTGGCTTTGGCGGGTGTTGAGGTAGGGAGCAGCTGGAAGGAGCTGGCGTCCACATCATCCTCCTCCAGGTCATTGAGACTGTAGACCTCCTCCAGGTCTATGTCCAGCTGCCTGAAGTCTTTGGTGAGCACCCCAGGACGGGGCACCAGGATCCCACCCAGGTTGGGCTGTGCCAGCTGCTGCCAGTGGTGGAGTGTCACAGAGCCTGGGGGCGACACAGCCGGGGCAAACTCAGGTGGGGGTGTTGGACCCTCAGAGCACCTGCAGCTCTGCATCCCCTCTGCCCCTCACCTTCCAGTGGCTTCACAATCTGCAGTTTGTCGGGTAAGTAGGTGAGGGAGCCGAGGGAGAAGCCGGAGCCAGCGGTGAGCTCCGAGCCCCCCGAGTAGTTGGTCCCAGTGGAGACGATGCTGCCCTCGGGGGTGAGGAAGCCGCTGGAGCTCGCCCCATCCCTCAGCCGCCAGAGCTTGCGTTCCCGTTCTGCCTCGAAGAAAGAGCGCTCCTCGGAGACGTGGCTCTGCTGCCGCACCGACAGCCGCTGCACCGCCGCCTCCAGGTCCTGCCGGCCCGGGGCTGCTCGGGAGTCCTCGCCGGCCCCCTCGGCCCTGCTGGCAGGCACAGCGTTAGGGTGCCCGGGATGCAGTCCTGCACTGCACCTCAGGCTGTGCTGGGCCCCAGCCAGACCCTGCCCTCCCTGCCCCAGGCTGCTTCCTGCTCTGCTGTGAGCAGCAGCTCACCAGCACCTCAGCTCCTGTGCAGGAGCAGCCGCCGTCCCACCCGGCCCCATTCCCCCCACCCCAGCACTCACTGGGCGTCCTCCGAGATGGAGCAGGTGGTGTGGGGGGTGCTGGCCCCCCCAGAGTGGGCAGTGGACAACTGCTTGGAGCCTGGAACGTGGTGGGGAGACTCAGAGCAGGACTTGGCTTTGGCTGCCTGGTTCACGGCCTTCACCGTCTCAAAGACGCGCTGGTAGCCCCTGTGGGCAGGAAGCAGGTCAGGGTGAGCCGGACCCCGTCCCACGGCGCGGCACGAGCCACCGATGGCAGCACTCACTTGGAGTCTGAGGAGGAGCTGTCTGTCCTCTTCCTCATCATCCCCTTGATCTCAGCCGCCAGCGAGTCCTGGGGACAGGGGTACGCAGCGTCAGTAGAGGGGAGAGCAGGGACCCCCTGCTGCCACCCGGCCCCCCGCGCTCACCACGGGCAGGAGACTGGCCGCGCTGTAGCGGCTGACCGTGCTGTTGGGCAGGCTGCGGCTCCGCAGGCTCTTCACCTCCTCCTGGGCCTCCTGCAGCATCCCGCCGCACTCCGCGTACTTCTCCTGCAGATCCCGCAGCTGCGAGGACACGGGCACAGCTCGAGCACGGCCCCGGGGGCAGCGGGGCAGGACCCCCCCCTCAGGCGGGCACCCACGCCTTTCCCCCGGGCTCACCTCCATCCGGAGCTGCTGCTGCACCTCCTTCGCCGCGGTCAGGTGCTGCTGGAGCTCCTCCACCTCGGAGCCGTACTGCGGGCAGGAGCGGCCAGGTCAGGGCGCTGTGCCCGCACCCCCCTCCCCCCGGCACGGGCAGGAGACCCTCACCGTGCGACACTTCTGCTGCAGGTCCGCGACCTGCGCCAGGAGCTGGGTGATCTCCTCCTGCTGCCGTGCCGCGTCCTCCGCCCTGTGCGCCAGCTCCTCCGACAGGTGAACGACCTGCTGGCTCGCTTCGGCTGCGGGAGGGCCGGGATCCGTCACCGCCGGGCACAGTCCCCAGCCCCAGCCCACGCAGCTGGGCAGTGCCTGCTGGGCAGTGCCTGCAGACCCCCGAGCCCTACGTACAAAACTGCTCCACGCAGTCAATCATCAGCTGCTGCTCCTGGTCCTCGTACTGACAGGTCTCGGTGGCGATGTTGGTGGCCTGGGGGAGAGGGTTGGAGGGGCTGAGCATGACAGGCAGGACCTCCTGTCTCCCTGAGGGGGCAGCTCGGGTCCCCCCCAGAGAGCAGGGCACAGGTGGGCACTGAGGGGCATTGCCAGTTGGCTCTGCTCACCTCCATACGGAGCTTCTGGTTCTCCTCCTCCAGGCACTTGAGTTTCTGCTGCAAGGTGTCGTACTGGAAGTACTGCTGCAAGGACAGTGAGGACTCGTTCCTGCGCAGCCTGGGGACAGCAGGGATGGCCTGAGCACCTGCAGTGTGGGCAGGATGGGGCTGCCCACTCAGACCCCAGCCCACTCCCCCAGCCCCCAGGCATCTGCAGCAACCAAGCTCTGTGGGGTTGGACCCACGGCCACCAAGGGAGGGAAGGGAGTGTGGCCAGTGCTACCCTAGGGATGGTGATGGCTCCTGCCCAACCCACAGGAGCAGTTCTGCCCCAGGTGAGTGGCAGGACAGGGCGTCCCACTCACGGTGTGGAGGTGGTGGTGGTGGGCTCGCTCTCCTCTGTTGTGGTGGCGTAGAAGTGCAGAAGGTCATCCCGCATGGAGACCTCGTGGCGCAGCTGTGCAATCTGGAGAGACAAAGTGCTTCAGGACACGGCCGAGGGGACCACAGCTGCCCCCAGCGGGGCACAGAGGGAGCCAAGGCCCAGACCTGTGCCCAGGAGCCATTACCTCTTCTTTGGCCAATTCCAGCTGCTCCTCCAGGAGCTCATTGCGCTCAGTCAGGCTCCGGTTCTGCTTCAACAGGGACTGCCCAATGCGTGCTGCTAACTCCAGGTCCCGCTCTTTCTGCAAGGGGCAGGTCTCCCTCAGCTGGGACATCCCTTCCCCAGTCCACACCTACCCCTGTGTCCCCAGGGTCCCACCAGCCCTCACACAGGTGGGATCTCCAACATACCTCATCCAGCAGGTTGGTGACGGCGTCGATATCGTGGTAGGTCTTTGTGATCCTGACCACCCGCTCAGCACACAGCACTGCGGGACAGGGCCAGAAGGTGAACCCCCACACTGACCCAGGGGCTCAGCACTCACACAGTGCCAGTACCCACTCAGCTCAGCCCCCCAAGGCTGCCCCGGGCTGGCCTCCAAAAAGACTTTTTGTCTGCTGGGCAGCACCTCACACAGTGCCAGGCAGAGGCAGGCAGGGATCCCCACAGCTGTGACAGCATCATGGGAAATGGGGGGCTCACACCTCGGCCCCAGCCCTGCCTGCACCTTGGGGTGGCAAGAAAAATGCTGGGCCCCCTCGCTGACCCTACAGCCTCAGCACAGGCACAGTGCCAGCCCCACTGCAGGACTCGCAGACAGAAAGTGGGGACAGGGAAGGGCAGCAGCAGAGACAGGATCGGAGGTGACACCTCCAGCAGAAAGCAGGCTGGAGCTCCAGTATAAATAGCTGTGGGTGGCACCGTGCCGAGCCGGGCTCATAGGCGGTGTCCCCTCCAATCTGTCCCCAGCCCCCTCCCCCAGATCCCCCCCTGCCCTAGTTTCTCTCTGGGGGAGGGGATGCTGCAGCCCGCACCCAGCCGATGCCCCTGCAGCTGCACAACTCGGCGCACACAGCGAGAGGCAGCCGCGCACAGGACGCTGCGGGAACGGGCAGCTGCCCACCACGCCAACACCGCCGCGTCAGGCCGGCCCCAGCCACAGCTCTGCCTCCCCCCGCTGCTCTCTGGGTCTCTGGCAGGGAAAGGAGGTGCAAGCATGGAGACGTCGGTCCCCCGCTACGGATCCTGCCAACTGCGGCCGCAGGCGCTGCCAGGCAGCGCCGGGCACGCACCCAGACGGCGGCGCTGGAGCCGTGCGCTCGGAGGGAGCCGGGAGCAGGCGCAAAGCCCCGAGCCCTGCCCACACCCCACACCCTGCTTACAGCCCGGGACCTGCCTGTACCCGCACCCTGCCCACAGCGCACAGCACTCTCCATGCCCTTTCTGATGCTCTGCTGCCCCGAGGGTGTGTGCCTCAGTTTCCCCTGGCAGAGCAGCGCTGGCTGTGCTCAGGGCCCCCACCCGCGTCCCCAGTCACAGCCACCCTCCAGTCGTGCAGACGAAGTGGGTTAACGGGGAAGCTCAGCCACACAAATCCCATTAGGCCTCCCCAGCTGGGGTTGTGTAATGGTGAGTGTGTTGCCATGGCAATGCCCCCACTCGCCACCCCGGTCCCGTCCAGTCCTCACTGCCCCGGGTGCTGCCCCACGCCGCAGAGGGCACGTACCCCAAACACGGCCATGGGAAGAAGGGCCAACCCCTGCCCCAGCCTCACCCCCCTCTCTGCACCCCGACAGGACCCGCTCCCCGCGGGGGTCCCCAACTGCACCTCGTCAGGCCCCTGAGCCATTAATTGGAAATAATTAGAGCATGAGCATCGTTACGGTTGGAGCGAGCGGCTGGCCCTGGGAGACGGGGGCTGCAGCGCTGGCGAACACGTAAACATCCATCTCGGGGCCCGATCCGTGGGATGCGGGAGGGGAGGACCCCATTCCCACGGGAGGAGGGACGCCCTTCCCCACGGGCACACGCAGACCTGGCAGGGCTCCTCTCCCCGCCACTCCCACCGCGGGGACAGGTCTCCTTAGGGTCGGGGTGACCCTGGGGGTCCCCAAGGGACCGGGCGGCGGCAACCCCAGGCCAGAGGGCGGCGAGGGAGACCGGGATTGAGGGAACGCACCGGTGGGGAGCAGACGGCACCCCCGAGGGAAGACCCCGGTCCTGACCGCTCCAGGGAGGCCCGGGGAGACCCTGGCCCCCGCCGCTCCAGACCAGCTCCAGGGGGGAGCCCAGCCCCGCTGCAGCCGCATCCCCATCCCCATCCCCGGGGCGGGACCACCCGCGCCGCCTTCACCTTCCTCCAGCTCCCGGGCGATGGGGTCCGCGCCGCCGCCGCGCTCCGCGTTCCCGTTCAACTCATCGTAGGCGGCGGGGCTGCTCCAGATCTCCATCGTGCCGAGCCCACCGCAGCCGCCCAGCCCGCTGTGCCCACCCAGCCGTGCCCAGCCCAGCCCCGCCACGCTGAGCGGAGCCGCTGCGGCCGCTCCCGCCCCTATTTATAGGATCGCCCCGTCCCCGCGCACCTGCCCGGCGCATCCCCCGGCGGCGGGGCCGGGACGGGGGCGGGGCTGGACGGGAGCAGAACGGGGGCGATGCGGGGGTCGGGGAGTGCCAGAGGCTGCCCGGGAGTGTTCATTCCCCCCGTTTTCCCGGGCCGCCCCGGGGACACGATCCCCATCAGGCACCCTAGGACCGGGCTCCTTGTTGGGGAATCCACCAGGACAATCCCGCTCAGCCCTGGGGGCGGGTGCAGGTGTCCCACCTCTTGTCCCAACTCATAGCCCAGGGAGTCCGGGCACACAGGCCCCCACGGGTGGTGATGACTGCTGAGGGGACACTGGGGGGCCCTGAGCAGCAACTCGGCAGTGTTGATGCTATGGGTCATGCACAGACAGCGGCTTCTGCCCCTTGGGAAGGACAGGGAGAGATTTTGGGCCCTTCACGCAAAGCCATGACCATGCAGGGCTGGGGTCCCCATGAGGGTCAGGGTACATTTTTCTGGCCAGCCCTGCTCTGCCACCCCATGGCTGGGCCCCCCATCATCACACATGTCACAAACCCTGCACCTGCACCTGCAGTGCCCATTGCAGTGCTGGGACCTGCCAGGTCCCTGATCAGGAAAGGGGCTTTTCCATCTCACTCCAGCCTCCCCATTCACCACCTCTGGCTCCAAGCATGGGCTGGCATGAGCCCAGCCCCCTCTGTGCCCCACCCAGGATGCCCCACACTCCCTGGCTGGCACCCTCTTGTCCCCACAACCGCACTGGTACAGAAGCAGGAAAGCTTGAATAAATCATGGTGTGCTGAATTATGGAGGAGCTGGCAGGCACGTAGCACAGGCCACGTGGGTGTGATGCTGGTAATGCCAACGTGCTCTGTCCTCGTCACCTGCCCCAATGCCCTTCCTTTTTTAGCACCCAAATAATCAGTGAATGGATGCAGCTGAAGCTGCCCCTCACCATCGCACAGCTTTGCCTGCTTGACTCCTACCCATTGGGATCCTGACCCCAGCTACATCCTGCCGCAACCACCAGTCCCCTCTGGAGCGAGGACTGGAGCAGGTGCCCTCAGTCCCAGCCTCTCCCTCCTCCTGGCACTGGTGTTTCCCTTGGTAAGATCTGGGACACAGCCAGCACCACCAGCTGGGCACCCACCCTCCAGGGACCCCAAGGACTCGAGCACGCGTCTCGGCATGGACAGGCAGGAGCTGCTTCTTCCTAATCCCCTGCCCCAGGATTTGCTCCTCCGGGCAGGTTCCCCGTGCCTGCGCAAGCAGATTACAGGGGGCTATTTCTGACGGCAGCTTAAAGGTTTGAGGAAAGGAATGATGCCATGGGCCCCCTCCGCACCAGCACATGCCAGCAGCACTGGAGCCCTGGGTATCTGTGACCTGCAGGAGTCCGGGACTGAGAACCAGTGGCCCCCTGGAGCAGGGCTGGGGTGCTGTGGTGCTGCATGCTCCCTACCCCAAGGCACAGAGACAGGGTTTGGGGCTCCATCCCTTGTACTGTCACTGCAGGGGGCAGTGCTGATGGTGGGGGGTGCACCCCACCACTTGCTGAACAGAGAGGGGAGCAGCCAGAAGGGGAAGGCTGCAAGCACAGGCAAGGCATGGTGAGGATTTGCCCCCAGCCCAGCCTGGTGTGAGCAGGTGGGTGGAGGCCTCAGCCCCATCTGTCTCCCACTGCCCCACATCCATCCCCCAGCCCCTTGCTCTAATCCTGTCCCCGCCACATGCAGGCCAGAGGCAGAAACAAAGCAGAGATAATCTGTCTGTGCCCCTCGCTGAACCCCGACCTCGCGCCAGGAATGGGCCACGCCACAGTGCCATGGGCATTGCCCCTGCCTGGCCATGGGGGCTGCAGGGATCTTCCCCTGGGATGTCCACAGCTCTAGGGGCTTTGCTGGCAGCAGGGGCCCTGAGCTCTGCTCCAGGCTGTCATGTCTGGGGGAGCAGCAGCCCTGGGATTCACTGGCACACCTTGCCAAGCCCACCAGTGTCCCACCCCTGTGAGCCACGGCACAGCACAGGAGCAGGGACATGCAGGGGGTCCCGGGAAATGATGGGGCCTCTCTCCCAGCATCTGGCTCGGCTCAGCAGAAGCTGCTCCCAGAATTAGCCCGGGATGTTCTGGGTGAGGAAATCCAGCCCGTCAATCCCATTAGCAGTGATTAGCTCCCAGGCTGTCCCCACCGTCACGACCCCGCGCAGACACCGGGCCTGTGCCCACCACCCTCACCAGCCCCGCTGCCCGCGGGCACTCACGGAAATACTGCAGGGTCTCCTCTATCTGCTGGGGGGTGAGGGGGGCTACGGGCTGCGGGGGGCCGGTGGGGGCTTGCAGCCAGTCGCCATGGTCATAGCCGAACACGGTGTCAGCCCGCAGCGTGTAGCGGGGCAGCTGCTCGCCCAGCAGGCTGGTGATCTCCACCTCGGGGACATCCTCGCTGCACAGCTCTGGGGACAGAGGGACACGGTGTCAGCCCAGAGTGGGGGGTATATGCCGGGAGTGGGCTGCACAGGGGGCTGTGGCAGGTATCTCCTGCACCCCTCAGCCCACTCCGTCCCCTAAGGGTTTGGGGCTGGTGCCACCAGCTGTGTCTGTCCCCAGAGCCACTAGTGTAGGGATTGGGGGGGTCCCCCGCAGGGTGGCACTCAAGGACCCTTCCCCAGCTCTGTCCTGCTCCCCCTCATCGCCCCGCTGTCTGCGGGCAGGGTCCTGCTGCCATCTCCTGGTCACGCTCTGCCCGGCCGAGCGGCGCTGGGGACAGCAGGCGTGATGCAGCGTGGGGTGAAGGATGCCGGGACAGTGGTTCATCTCCGGCCACAGAATGGGGACAGGATGAAGGAACAGCCCAAAGTAGACCCAGCTCCTCACTCCCCTCACCCCAGTTCCCGCAGGGGACCCACTGGCACCCTCAGCTTTACCCACCGGTGATGGTCGCGGCATCGCGGTGTGTGCCCGAGTCTGAGCAGTGGGATGCTGGGTTGGCGTGGGGACAGGCAGTGACAGGTGAGTCCGGGCTGGGCTGGAGGTGGGAGATGGCTGGGCTCTGGCTGGGGAGGGTCTCTCGTGGGACCGGGGTGTCCAGTTTGGCTGGTGTTACGTGGGGGCCTGGCTGCCATGAGGAGAGGCACCATCCACCCTGGCTCCCTGGAGCGGCGCTGGCGGGCAGCAGAGTCCCTTCTCCGGCCTCTGCCTGGGGGGAAGGAGCTGTTCAGGTGATGCTCTAGGGACCAGGGACACATCCTGAACCCCCACATCCCCCAGCATCCTGCCGTAGGACAAACACCTTCCTGGAGGCAACATCTGCCAGCCCGGGGGCCGGATGGCATAGCCAGGGCTCAGGTGTCCCTGCTCCCTGCCAATGGCACAGGAGAGCTCTGGGAACAGACTCCAGCTCAGCTCCACCCCTGAATACGGGGCAGGTTTGGCAGAGGCAAGGGGTCAGCGTACCTGCTATGTGGTGGCCGCTACGTGACGTGGGGGGCTCAGCACCAAAGCAGCACCAGGGCCGGACAGCACAGGACCCTGCCCCCCCCAAGGGTCCCTGCTGGGTCGCTGTCTGTGGAGCAAACAGGGAAGGAGCTGTCGAGCTGCCCGGCAGTGGGAAGACACGGCAGCAGTGCCAGGGCAGCTCCACCTCGAAGAGCAAAGTCCATCTGTGAACCTCCACCCTGTCAGCACCAGGATGCAGAGCAGGGAGCTGCCGTGCAGCGCAGGGCAGGGCAGGGCTGGGCAGCATCTGCGGCTGCCCCATAAACACATCATGAGACGGGCCATAAATCCAGCGTATCCCTGCTCTCTGGCCACCTCCAACGGCTCTGGCTCGGGCTGCAGCCACTGCAGCCACTGCTGCCCCTCTGCCCTGCAGGGCAGAAGCCTCTGCGCAAGCCCCCTGCCGCATGTCCACCCCTGCTCCCACCTCCACCATCATGGGGCTCTGGCACAAGCAGCCCCTCGTTCCCGGCTCATGCCAGGGCATGGCTGCCCTCTCTCCTGGCACGTGCTCAGGGTCGCTGCCACCTGCACAGCACCCAGACCAGGCCACCCTGCTCCCCCCTGGCATACAGAGATGGCACGAGGCGCTATGCACACCCCAAAGCACACCCACAGCCTTCCCTGGTGCTGTGCCCCCCGGCACTGGGACCACCAGACCTCGGGGCCCAGTCCTGCACCGTGCCGCCCAGAAAACAGCTCCCCAGCCCCAAGCCCTCAGACCCTCTTCTCCCCAGAGAAGGACAGGGACCCACCGTGTGGAGGTGCCGTGCTGCCGCTGGCTCCGGGGAGGGAGCCCGGCCGGTGAGTCAGCTCAGCCGGGACTGCCAGAGCCCTGCGTCTGCTTTTGGCCCAGCTCCTGCACGTACATTTACTCTCCCCCGGGGGAGCCTTGTTCAGACACGTGCCGAGCAGCTCCCATCGCCCGCTGCTCCCTTCGCCCCCGCTCCCATTGACCCCGGACCCCACGGTCCCCCCTCCACCAGCGTTCGGCTGCCGATGAGCCGGGGACCTGCCCCACGGGAGCCGGGCAAGAGCAGGACGGTGGTCCCGGGCACCGATGGGACACGGGCCAGGCGGAGCAAGGTCCCGGCTCAGGCCGCCCCAGGTACCTGTGCAGACTCGCTCCTGCTGCTCCCTTGCCCTGCCCGATGCCGTCCTGCACCGCCTGCCCGGGCACCTCTCGAGGAGCGGCCGAGCGCCGTGAGAAGGCGAGAGACGAGGCAAATTCTCCCGGGGCTGCAGCAGCCGCCGTCTGTGACAACCCCAGGGGAACGGAGGGGACCGGCTGGGCACGGCCCGGGGCTCGTCCGCCGGAGCTGCGCGGGGATTTGGGGTGCCCGAAGGCAGCCTGAGGGACGCGGGACACCGTGGGAGCCGGAGGCAGAGCGCACTCGGTGACAGCGGGCACCGGGCGCGGCCCGGAGGTGGGGTGGGACACCGCGGGAGGCCAGGGCTCCGTGCACCCGCGAGTGCGGGCGATGCCGGGTTTGGGTGCAGCAGGCGGTCCTGGGGACGGAGATCCGCACACACGCTGGGCGCTGCTCCCGGCGCGGCGGTGGCTGCGGAGCCCTCGGACATCGCTCCCGGCCCCCGCCGACAACGAAAGCCGAAGCCGCTACCCGGCGGGTGCGGAGAGCAGCCGACGATGCCGGGACCCGTAGTCCGTCCCGCCGCTCCTAGAGCCTACACGGGGATGCCGCTCCCTGGGGACCCCGCAAACACCTCTGGTTCCTCTGGTCCAGGCGTCTTCTGGCTCCACTTCCCTCCCAAAATCCCGGACATGCCCCCCGGCAGCTCTGCCGCAGGGGGACTGGGGATCTCGGGACGCGCATTCCTGCCCCAACACGTGCGGGGGGGCACATCCCTGCCCATGGCTCCAGGATGGCTGCAGGACCCGACCCCTCCCAGCGCAGATGTTGTGGGGCATCTCCAGACCCGCTGGCACTTTGGGGACAGCCAGATCTGACAGTGGGAACATCCTTGCGACCCGCAGCAGGGCTGACTGGCAGCCACAAGGTGGGGTCCAGGCTCAGCACAGCCAAACCTCCCTCCCAGGCACGCAGGGCTGGAGCCAAGGCCCGTCACTGATTGCCTCGTGCTCTGGCAGCAGCTGCAGCAGGCCGAGGGCTGTCTGGCCCCCGGCCTCATCCCATGAGCCCCCCCAGCCCCATTGCCCTCGGGAAGTGCACTGGGTTCTGCTGGACTGCCCGGAAAGCAGCTGTTGTTTTGCTCGCCGCTGCTCCTGGCACGGGCTGTGGCAGGAAGCAGCTCCTCCATTTCCCTGAGCACTGGGGTTGGCTGCGGCCACGGCGCCGAGCTCAGGCAGGATGTTCCCCCCAGTCCCACTTCCCAGGCCAGCTCCTGCTGCTTTGTCCCCGCTTGCTCCTGTCCCGAGCTCGGCACATGAACCCCGGTATCCTGCCGTGCTCTGTGGCAGCCTGGGCCCATGTCCAGGCAAAGCAGGTGCCAAGCATGGGAATGAGCTCCCCAAAATCACTGTGCCCCACTGAGGGACTTGCCATGGGCTCACAGAGGACGATGGCTGCGCCTTCCCCTGGCTGCCCCGAGGGACCGTCCCCAGCCGACAGAAGAACAGGCTCAGGGTAGCACGGGGCTGCAGGGGTTATTTTATTCTTTGCTTTGGTCTATACAAAAACAACTTACAGAAATAATAAAATCTTCCATTCCTGACCCACACTCCAGTAACTGTCCATCCCTTTCCAGCCGGAGTGTTAAACCACCATCAGATCTAAAGCCTCTTTTAAAAAATGCGTTAGATAAGGGAGGAGGGGACGGAAACACACCACTCACCAAAGAGAAGGGAAATAGGTTAAAATGTGCAACAAAGATCGGTACAGGGACACAGTTCCTAATGCTGGAGTCACTCCTCTATGGGGACTGGCAGGACAGGGACACGAAGTCAGCTCCCAGCAGCTGATGGGAAAGAATTAAACCTCAGACACCCTGAAGGTCCTGGGACACGAACCCTCTGCTTTCAGCAAACTCTGGATTGGCCTGATTCAGTTGGAGTTCACGGGAAGCAAAGGGTTTTTCCATGTCAGATTCCTCTCCTAGAACACTAACACGCAGAACAAATCGTGGGGAAGTTAGAAAGCACAAACTTAAAGACGGCAAAAGCCGTTGGCACCATATTAAAAATAAAAAAGAAATATATATTCATAGAAAAGACTATTTTGCCAATGAAAGATCACTAACGGTGCAAGGTTTGTGTTTTAAAGCTTCAGAAACAGTATCTTGGATGCTGGATGTGGCAGTAGGTGCTCGAAGCAGTCCCAGGAGGAAGGATCTTCTCCACAGACCCACAGCGAAGAAAACAAATCAAAAAATAAAACCTCTCGTGGGAATGGAAAAGTTTTGTCTTCTCAGGCACTTCTGTCTCCCAAGTCCTTCTCGCGAATGCTCAGCTCTGGGGCCACCCTCTTCTGCATGGAGAGAACACCTGCAGTGCCAGAGAACTCCCGTCATCCACCGAGGGGGGATTTGGGAGCAGACCAGAGCGTGGGACCCCCCTGGGTCCACAGGTGATGGGGACATTGATCCATGGCAGCACCAGGGACCCCCCAGCATGCCAGGTGCCATCAGCCAGCCCTGCCTCCCACGGCCACCCGTCCTGCCACAGGGCTGAGCCCACGTCCCAGGTGTGCTGGCAGGTACCTGGTGTGGGGCTGCGGGCCGGTTAGGCGAGCATGTGGTCAGCGAAGGGCGCTCGGACGCCGTCGCTGTAGGCATCCATGGGGTAGTCCCCGTCCATGTCCATGTGCATGTCCATGGGGTCCAGGGGGATGTCACCCGAGTACATGGGGCGGTAACCAGGGTCCAGCTCTGCAGGGAGGGATGTGGCAACCTCAGCTCCCATCAGCCACTGACTTCTCCAGATCTCAGCCACTCCCTTGTCCCCCCACCCAGGGCAGCATATGACACGTGGTGCTGTAGAGGGACCCCACCATCCCCTAGCCCAAGGGCACGAGCTGTGTGAGCTGAGCATCCCACTGTGCACCTCCAATCCCCAGAAGACTGGGCTGGCACTTGACTGACAGCCACCTGAAAAAGCTTTTAAAACCAGCCTGGCTTGGTGACATGAGGCAACTGCACCCCCAGAACCCAGCCCATGGGGACCCTGCAAGGAGGGCTGGTGCCGTACTCACCATCTGAGTAGGGCTCGTTGATGGGGATCATGCTCTGAGCCTATGGAAGAAGGTGACACAATTGAAGGGATTCACATTCACGATGCTCAGGGGCCATGTGGTGGCAAGCCCTGTCCCAGGTGGTGCCATGACCCAGGATCTGAGGCCACAGCCCATCTGCCTCCCACCTCCCACTGTCTGACAGTCGCTCCTGTCTGAGCTCTGGTTGGAGGTGCTGGCAGCAGCAGCTTTTGGAAGCAGCACAGGGCCATCCCCTGACGCCCTGGTTTCCCCAGGGAAAAGATCTGGTTGGGATGCTCACCGCTTCCCAGGCTGCCGGGTCATGCTTGAAGAGGGAGTTGGTGAGCTCCACCGAGACACGTTTCCTGTAGTCAGGATTCTTGTCCTCCGAGATGCGGAAGAGCACAGCGGCCGCATAGGTGGCTGTAGGGACAGCCAGCAGCCTCAGCTCCTGCTGCCATGCAGCATCAGAGCCCCAGAAACCCCAGATGGGACAGTGCCAGGAGGGTCCCCAGCACAGCCCCCGGCGTGGCAGCACTCACCTGTCCCCTCATTCCGGGAGTGCAGCAGCTCCATGAGAGGAGCCGAGGCCCCCTCGGCATCGATGGCATCTGCTGCTTCCTTGTCCTGGGCCAGCTCGCACAGCACGCCGGCTGCCACGCGCTGGATGTTCTCCACCGGCGAGTACAGGAGCTGTCAGGAGACATCAGCGGCCGTGTGAAGCAGCCAGCAAGGAGCCCCTGTTCTCTGGGCATGTCCTGATGCATGGGGCCACCAGCCCAGGGCTGCAGCTCCCCGTGAAGGCTGGGCAGGAGGTGGCCCAGTGCAGCCCCTGTGTCCCCACAGCCCTGACCTGCACGAAGAGAGGGATGGTGTTGAGGCGGAAGATCTCCATGCGGTTCATGGGGTCCCGGGCCAGGATGTGCAGTGCCCCTGTGCAACCCTCCACAATCTCTTCCATCTTCACTCCATCCTGCCAGGGAACAAGAGCTCAGCCAGGGCGCTCACACACCAGGGCACGGCTACCTGAAGTGTGGGCACAGGGTACGCCAGGGACAGGCTGGGTTCTGGGGTGCCAGGCTGTGCTGGGAGCGGGGCAAAGGGGTGGGGCTCACCGTGTAGGGCTGTTGTGTGCCGGCGGCCGCGTGTCTCTGGGCGTCCTGGTGAGCCTTGACCAGCAGCTGGACCAGGCGGGGGATGACGGCGGCCTCCTGCAGCGGGGCGTGGTTGGCCGGACACAGGGCCAGGTTGCGGATCAGGCCAATGGTAGCCTGGAGGAGAGAAGGAGGAAGGAGAAATTTATCTCAGCTGTGGATCATAAAAGCATGTGTTCCCCAAAAGATCCACTGGCTGCACCCTTCCCCATCTGTCCCACCGCATCCCCTCTGTGGTGAAGGCTGACTCAGCTCCCCCCTGCCCTGGATCCATCCTCTCCCCAAGCTGAGCAGGCACAAGCCACTTCCTTCATCAGCTGCTGTCAAGGACATGCTCCAACAGGAGCAGGGCTGTGGCAGCAGTAGCCACCATCACTCTGTGCACAGCACCGGCTGCTGACCCCCTCAGCAGCCCATCCCACCAAAGAACAGCAGCAGGAGCTCGCTCCAGCCCAGGCACCAGCCTCCTCCCGCCTCCAACACCCCTCTGGCCCCTTACCTTAACCAGTGGCCACTGGTTGGGCTGGTTGAGGAGCTTGACAATGGCAGGGATGCCGTAGTTGAGCCGCACCGAGTTCTGCGCCATCTCGGCCTCGGGGTGCCGGCTGGTGAGGTGCCGCAGGGCGCAGACGGCCGGCTCGGTGATGTCCTCCTTGTCACCCGCCCGCAGAATGGTGTGGATCAGGGCCTCCACCCCGTTCGACTGCGTCACCAGTGTCTTGTTCTTGCTGTTGTTGCAGGTCAGGTTGGAGAGGGTGCCAGTGGCACACGTCAGCACATTCACATCATCAGAGCTCAGCTGGTTCACCAGGATCTTGAGGACGCCGTCCAGGCCCTCCTGCAGGAGTGGGGATGGGAGGTGGGAGCAGCACGCACAGCCAGACCCAAGTTCCAGCCCCACATTGGGCCCCACATGCCCCCAGCAGGCAGTGATGGGGGGGCCGCAGTGTTCCTGACTCCCACACAGCTCCTTTTTCATCCCCCCACGGCTCCTTTTCCATGCCTCACAGCTGGAGTTGCTCCTTCACGGTGAGCCCCAGCCACTCTAACATGTGCAGTTTCACTCAGAGTTTAATGTCTCCTGCTGGAATCACACTTCTGATGCCCGTGCCAGCACTCCCCACACAGTGATAGAGGGATCCCAGTCCAGGCCGTGCTGGCCAGCAGCCAGCAGTGGGACAGGAAGGAGTTAAAGCGCCATGACCACATCCTCCTTCAAACCCTTCAGTCATCGGAGCCAGGGATGGTTCCATGACAGCCAAAATAGTTTCCAGGCTGCATCAGAGCTAATCCGCATGGAGCGGCCCCAGCAGATGGGAAAACTCATCAGGAGGCAGCAAAGGGCTGGGAGAGCACACCCAGAGCAGGGCTGGGGTCACCTCTGCACTGGCTGCGGGGCACAGCAGCCTTGGCAGCAGCTCTGCCGGCAGCTCCCCCAGGAGCCGGGCAGGCAGCCAGCCCAGGACAGGCTGACGGGGATCCTGAGCCAGAGCAAACTCCGGAGGCACCCGCTGAGTGACCGCGGTGGCCTCAGCCCCACACTGGGGACACGCAGGAGTGCTGGCAGCCAGCTGGCATGGGCAGGGCCACAGACAGAGAGCAGCGCCCCGAGATGCAGGGCAAGGCCTGCTGCAGGGTACCTTGGGCACAGCGGGGCATCCCCTCACCCTGCCAGGCACAGGCGCTGCTGCAGCTCATGGAACAGGAACACGAGGCTTTGGACTCAGCCCGGCATGAGCCACCCAGCACCGGGCATGGACACGGCTACGAAACGCGGCGCTGAAGCACAACCAGGGGTCCCACAGACTCACCTGTTTAGTTGCCACGTCAGAAAGGTTCCGCAGGGTCCACAGGCAGTTCTGGACCAGCCTGGGGCTGGAGCTGGTCAGGTGCTTGCCCAGTGCCTGCATGCCACCTGCAGGGAAGGGGACAGTCCTGTGAGCACCCCTGGCCGTCCCAGCAGGAGGAGGAGCGAGCGGCAGCAGGGCTGGGCATGGGCTGGGCATCGGCCGATGCTCCTGTACACGGAGCAGCCTCATGGCTCAGCGGAGGCCAAATGTGGTGTGTAAAGAGCTCTTGGACAGCCAGGGCAGATCCTGCCCACACACAGTGCCAGGAACATGCCTAAGCAGCCTTCAGAGAAGGAATCCAGGCCAGCACAGGTGGCTTCATTTGGCTGTGCAGACCTCTGCCAGTCCCACTGACGTGTGGGAGGACATGTCCTCAGCCACATGACCCTGACACCACCATCCATCCTCCTCCTGTGGCTCTGCCCCAGCCGCTCTTACCAGCCTCAACGATGGCAGGTTTGTTGCTGGGACACACCGACAGCACCTTGAGCACACGGCTCGTGGTCCAGAGCAGCTTCTCATAGTTGTAACTGCGCATGATCTGCACCAGAGCCTGGGGTCCTCCGTTGGCCAAAATAATCAGCTGCAAGACAGAACCCCAGAATGGTTTGGGTTGGAAGGGACCTTCAAGACAATCCAGTTCCACCCTCCACCACAGGCAGCAGCACATTCCACTAGACGAGGTGGCTCCAAGCCCTGTCCAACCTGATCCCGAACACTTCCAGGGACTGGGCATCAAGAATGGAGGGCTGGGGTATGGCAGCCCTGGGCTGCTGGGACTCCCTCTCTGGATTCCCCAGCTCATGCCAGGACACAAGCCAGGCAGGAGCTCCAACCCCTTGGCATGCAGGAATGCTCCAGTCGCATCACCAGGGACGCACAAGATGGTGGGGTCTCCACTGCTGCCTCCTGCACATCTGTGAGGTGCAAAATTGGGAAACCACCCCCCTCCTGCCCTCCCCACGTCTCTGTCAGTCTGGGATCCCCATCCCACCTTGCTCTCCTGGTTCCCATAAGCCAGAAGCTGGAGGCAGTCAGTGGTGATGGCCAGGAACTTGGGGTTGTTCTTGTTCAGCAGGGGAACCATCTTCTGCAGCCCGTCGGCCAAACGCACGGCCATCTTGGCCCCCTCCTGGTACAGCAGCAGGTTGTGCAGGGTGGTGATGGCGTAGAAGAGAACGGACTCGACGGGCGAGCTGTGGGTGGGTAGCACACACCACGTCAGTGCAGGATCTACACCGCGCTACCGGGCTGCAGTAGAGCCCCCGGGGCTGCCCCGAGCCCAGCACCCACCAGCACCCTTCAGCATAGCCCCAAGGAAGGGACACCGCAGAGCCTGAGCCCCATCTCTGTGGCCAGGGTGGGTGAGGTAGCTGCTCCCCTCCTCCTGCCCCCATGCAGGCTCCATACACAGCAAACCCCAGGGGTTTTCACAGGTTCACAGTCTCCCACTCCCTTGTTTTGGCGAGCAGGAGAATCCACACTGAGAGCAGCATGAGCCCTCCCCTCCTCTGCCCCCAGCCCAGAAGGGGCTGCCAGGCTCTGCCATCCCCCCGGAGCCCCCACCACCGTGTACCTCAGCATCCTGACGAGGGCTGGGATGCCACCAGATTTGAAGATGGAGAGCAGGCCCTCGCGGTGGTGTGAGAGGTTGTGCAGGATGCTGGTGGTGCAGCGGGCGGTGTCCAGGTCGCTGGTGCTCTGCATGGTGCGGACCACGGCCGCCACGATCTGCGGCGACTGCATCAGCGCGCGGCGCGACGCCTCCTTCTTGGAGAGCTGGTTGACGATCATGGCTGCCTTGCTGACAACCACCTGCAGGGAGAGGAGCCGGCGTGTGGGAAGGGGTTCTGCAGCAAGGACAGGATGCGAGCTGACATGGCTGGGCAGAGGTGGGCTCAGTCCTGGTGCAGGGCAGAGGCAACCAGGAGTTTGGCCAAGACGAAGGAGACAGACATGGCCACAGAGCCCCACAGGGACAGAAGCCCATCTGTGCAGCAGATGAAAGCCCAGAGGCACATACAGCAAACATAGTTCCTTACCGGGTCCTCATCGTTGAGCAGCTTGGTGAGCTCTGGGATGGCACGTGTGGCCAGCTCAGCATCATCCTGGTAGTTGATAAGGTGCACGATGGCTGACTTTAGCATCTGGGAGGGCTCTGCCAGGCGCTGCACATTGGTCTGCTGCCCCTCCAGCTGGGTGGTGATGAGAAGCGAGCGGTCCTCCACTGTCTCGGGGTACATGGCGGCCCGGACGCGCTGGGCACGGGTCATGGCCAGCTGAGCCTCCATGTCCGCTGCAGGGGTGGACAGGGAGGCAGCGTAAGGCTCTCTCCAAGGAGCGCTCCCAGCCCTGCTTCCCAATCCCAACGAGATGAGCAAGAGCTTAGCGCAGTGCCACCGGCCACGTCAGCAGTCCCGGCACACTCTGCACAGAGCTGGAGCTTCAAAGCGTAAACAGATCCGGCAGCACAGAGATAAGACAACACTCAATTAGGCAGCATGATGGGGCAGTTGTCACACAAGGCCCATTAATTAAAAAAATAAGGATATCTGTAACTTGGGACCAGCTGGCACTGGAAAAAAGGAGAACACTGAGGCCTTCCCCATGGAGGATGCTGAGGTGTGATACTGCGGTAGCCACCCATGGTCCCCACCTCTGCAGCACAAGGACCACCCAGGGTCCCATGGGGGGCTCTGATCCCCACAGGAACTGGCAAATAAACCTTCCAGAGCCTACTGCTGACAGGGAACTGCAGAGGCAAGCAGAGCAAACCAGCCCCCTTTGAGGGGATAAAGCTGGGGAAAGCATCTCCTTCACTCCAGGCTGCGGCTCCGTGTCATCCTTGCCTCAGCGGGAGAAGCCGTGGCAGTGACGCGGTGTTACGGCACACACTGGCAGCTCTGTCAGCCACACTGGCACAGGTTCCCAGCAGGCAGACAGGCAGTAGAGCAGGTGGCAGATCCGTGGGCCGGGATCAGCTGTTCCCATCTCAAGCCAACCCGCTGGCGCGCTCGGATGTGTGCGCAGCTCGGCACCAGCGCGGGCTGACCACGCGCCACCCCCACGCAAGAGCCTCTCGGTGCTGGGAAGGAGGACAGGAGGCAGCATATTTTAGGCAGCAGACACTCCCAGGGTGTGCAAGCTGGCATGGAGGAGTACCCAGAAGCAGCATGGCTGCGGGGGAGGAAGAAGAAGGCAGGAACTGAGCAGCTGAGCCTGCGGATGTGCCAGGCCCCACAGCCTCTTACCTTGCGCTTGGCTCTGGCCCTGGTTCCCTCCCTGGCAGTAACTCGTGGTGGTTGTCTTCTTGATGGTGTACTGTTTCCCATACACCTCATCATCATCCCCGAGGCACTTGCTGCTGACGGAGGGCACCTGCGTGTTGACGCCGGAGTGGATTCCGGAGTCGTAGGTGTAGGTCTGCTGCCACTCCGTCACCTTGATGGGCTGCTCCATCATGTTCATCACCTCCATGGCTGCTCTGCGGGGTGGGAAGGGGAGAGGTTACGCCTCCAGGAGAGCCCAGGTTGCCGCAGGACCCTCCTGCCCCTCTCCTGCCCCTCAGCGGCACGGCAGGCCCCGTGCAGCAGCCGGCCCCTGCGCAGCCCACGAGCAGATGGAGCCGATCCCTATCTGCCCTCCTCCCCCACTGGAGATGAAAGGCGGCACCGGGATGACGAACCCAAAGCTCAGCACTTTGCTGCTCGTGTTCAGACATGAACCGCGGCTGCGTCTCACGGCGCTGTGTCTCACAACACCGTGTCTCACCGCTGCCACGGCCAAGGCGTGGGCAGGCTCTGCCTGGCGCAGTGGGCCACCACAAGCTCCAGGGTCCCCCCGCTGCCCATGAGCTTTTTTAAGACCCCTTTCCAGAGACAGGACCTGCAAAGAGCTGGGGACATGCCAGAAACTCCAAGCTCCATATGGCTGGAGCTCCAAGCATAAAATGAACCTTTTTAGAAGCTTCCTGGGACACTCCTAAAGCACCTAAAAATAAGCTGGCAAAGCCACTGGCTCAGCTCTCCCATGGGTGCTCAGCACCACAGGCGCCCACGGCGTGGTCCTGGGCTGGGCACTCCCCACTCAGTGCCGGGACAGGGCAGCCCGGCACATCCCATCACTCAGGACAAACCAGCCAAGGTTGCTGGGAGCAGGGCTGGGATTTCCTTCTCTTTAATTTGGAGATAGAGGGGGAGGGAGGATAGCTCATGGATTAATGCCTGAGCTCACTCAGAGCTGTGAGTCACCAGCCCTGCATCCAGGCCCCCGGCACGGCCAGGAGGGATGGAGGCAGGCAGGGAGGGAGGGTTGGAGGCAGGCAGGGAGGGAGGGATGGAGACAGCACCCGCCCTGCCCTTCGCTGACCCATCACCCAGCATTCCTATCCCTTCCCGGCCGCGCAGGAGTGGAATGAGTCACAGTTTCAGAGGCGATAAGCAGCGAAGGGAGCAGCTGCCGCCCGGCATACCTGGGCGCAGCAGCACCCACTTCCAAACAGCCTAATTACCACCTGCACCGGCCCCGATTCCTGCGCGGGGCTGGACCGGGGCGGCCGCGCGCTCCTGGCTCCGCTCCAGCCGCCAGCACAGCGCGGGACCCGCAGGGACCGGCCGGGCTGGGGCGGCAGCCTCGGGCCCCAGCACCCTCCTGGGGGAGCCAGGAGACGGAGCTGAGCCCCCCGCCTGGCCGGCGGCTGAGTC
>VZSE01004850.1:328865-350846 GCA_013398275.1 Promerops cafer
CTTCCGCCGCCTCAGCCCCAGCGCCATGGCCATGGCCCCGGGCAGCCGCTGCCTCCTCCTCCTCCTCCTCCTCCTCTTGGGCGTCTTGGGGGCCCCGGCGCTGGGCGACCCCGGCCCCTTAGAAGACGTGGTGATAGACAGATACTATATTCCCAAAATCTGCCTGCGGGAGGCGCAGATGGGGGATTTCATTCGCTACCACTACAATGGGACCTTTAAAGATGGCAAAAAGTTTGACTCCAGGTATCGCCCGCGGCTCTGTGCGGGGGGCATGCGGGGGGCAGCTGCGGCGGGACCCTGCATGCCTCCCCCAGCCCCCAGCCCGCATGCCGGGGCAGGCAGGCAGCTGCGGGGACCCCGCATGCGTCCCCCAGCCCCGGGGCAGGGGCGGCCAGGCCAGAGCAGGCAGCTGCCTGCGCCGGACAACGCCCAGCCCCCCCGGCTTTGAACCAAGGAGGGCTTTTGGTGGGTGCTGGGGTAACACGGGGAGCCCTGTCAGCCTGAAGCGAGCCCCCAAGCCAGGCTGCAGCCCCCTTCTGTAGCCCCTCCAGGTCCCACAGAAGCTCCCAGCCCTTCAGGGAGCCTGCACCCTCTCAGCTCCACAGAGCTATGGGATAGCCTGTCCAGGGCACAGGCAGGATTTGGCCCTAACTGGCATGCTCTGCACTCAGGAACACGTATATGCATGTGCTGCACTGGCAGGAAAATGCCTAAAGCACTTTGAGACGTGGCAGTGGCGAAACCCTTCATTATCCCAGAGGATAATGAAGCTCAGAGTTCCTTGGCCCCTGCATCGTCCCTGCTCTGCTCATGCTGGCTGGGAATCAGGGTTGGGGCAGCCCCTGGTTTGCAGCACCATGAGCAGGAAGGAGAACTGGGGACACAGAAACAACTGGAGCTGTGCCCCAGCACCATGTAGCAATAAAAGTTTCCCAGGCAGGTGTTTTTTTGGAGCCCTGGAAAGCAAAGGGGTTCACAGTTTGATGTGTCTTATCTTGTGAGTATCAATGGGGGAGAAAGCAACTGCAGTGGGAGCCTGGGGACACTCACTGCTAAAAGAATTCTCTACCAGGAGGACATCTGCTGGCCCAGTAGTTTCTTGGAGTATTTTAAGTTTTAAAAATAAAAACAAATTTGGAGTTTAAAAATGAGGCCGGGACGTGTGCAGTGTGCTGTATACAAAATGATTTGGAAGCAGCGGGAAGCCCCAGAGCTGCCGGCCTCCAGCCCAGCTGGGTGGGTGGGTGAGATCTGGGGAGGGTGTGGATGGCTCAGAGGGTGAGATCTGGGGAGGGTGTGGATGGCTTCTGGGGTTGCAGAGTGAGGGTGAAGTTCTGACCAGTGCCCCAGCAGCCAGCTGCCCTCCAGCAGCATGGGATTGAGCCCACTAGGATCCATGTTTTTGAGCTATGGGCTCTGCCTGCAACACAGGGACTCACAGGCTGTGATGGGAGACCTGCACCCTGGGGAGGGGGCAGCCCTGTCCCTCTGCTCTGCCCCACCAGCACTGGCAGCTTTGGGAGCTTCATCCTTTTTCTCACCGCTGATGGGTCTATCCCTTTGCCCCAGCTATGACCGAGGGGCCACGGTGGCCGGTGTGGTGGGCGTTGGGCGGCTGATCACGGGCATGGACCGGGGGCTGCAGGGCATGTGCGTGAACGAGCGGCGTCACCTCATCGTGCCGCCCCACCTGGGCTACGGCAGCATCGGCGTGGGTAAGGGGCCCTGGCACGGGGGGCTGAGGGAGCAAACCCCCGGGGCTGGCGTTAGCAGGGACAGGGCTCCAGTGCCCCCCTGGCAGATGCAGCCTAAAGGTGGCTCCGTGGGAATGAGGCTTCCCCGGGAATGAGGGGTGCTGCCCCCAGCCGGAGTGTGCTGCTTTCCCAGGGGCTGCCATGGGTCTCCAGCAGCCCTGAGCAGCAGCGGGTTCAGGGGAGGCTTCAGGGGGCAGAGCCCATGGCTGGCCTGGGCTCAGTGTTGGTCCCACTTAAGGTGCTGTGTCCTTGCTGCTGCCCCTTTAGCGGGGCTGATCCCCCCAGATGCCACCCTGTACTTCGATGTCGTCATGCTGGACATCTGGAACAAGAACGACAAGCTGCAGATCACCACCCTGTCCAAACCCGAGCGCTGCAACCGCACGGTGGAGAACTCGGACTTCGTGCGGTACCACTACAACGGCACGCTGCTGGATGGGACCCCCTTCGACTCCAGGTATGGGCCACTGGGATGCACCCCGGCCTCAGGGCACGGGGCTATGGGTCTGGGATGCGCCCTCTGCCTTGACACTGGGCTACTAAGGGGATCCGGGCACAGTCGGAGCAGCCTCACCCTGTACTACCTCCCCGCTCCCCAGAAGGGCTGGTGCAGTTCCGTGACCCCCCCAAACCAGCCTCTGGCACAGCACTGCTCTGGCTGGGGCTGCTGGTGTAGCCCCAGAGCCATCCCCACCCTCATTCTCCACCAACAGCTACAGCAAGGGCAGCACCTATGACACCTACGTGGGCACTGGGTGGCTCATCAAGGGCATGGACCAGGGACTGCTGGGCATGTGCGCTGGGGAGAAGAGGAGCATCATCATCCCCCCATTCCTGGCCTATGGGGAGAAGGGCTATGGTGAGCCAGGCACCACCCTATCGTGCCAGCCCCTCCCCTCCCAGCTCTGACCAGAGCCCCCTGGTGTAGAAGGACCCTCCTTCAAGCTGACCCGTGTCCTCTCCCAGGAACCGTGATCCCACCACAGGCATCGCTGGTGTTCAGCGTGCTGCTGGTGGATTTCCACAATCCCAAGGACGGTGTCTTTCTGGAGCACCTGGAGGTGCCGGAGTCCTGCAAGCGCCGGGCTGTGACCGGGGACTTTGTCCGCTACCACTACAACGGGACACTCATGGATGGGACACTCTTTGACTCCAGGTGTGGGAGGAAGTGGCCGTGTAGGGAGAGCCCCTGATGTCCTCTCCTGCCCCACGACTGCAAGGAAAGGCTGGAGAGAGGACAATGGGCATGAAATAGGCTAAAAAGGACAATATCTGTTTGTTGCCTCTCTTGGAGCAAAGGTTTGGTTCCTGGGGGAGCAGGAGAGGCTGGGAGAAGGGGTGTGGGTTGGGGTGTAGGGGCTGGGGGAATTGATGGTGCTGGGGGTTCTCTTGCTGCAGTTACTCCCGCAATCAGACCTACAACACCTACATTGGGAAGGGCTACATCATCCCTGGCATGGATCAGGGGCTGCAGGGGGTCTGCGTGGGAGAGCAGCGGCGAGTGGTCATCCCCCCACACCTGGCTTACGGGGAGAACGGTGCAGGTAAATGTGCAGAGGGCTCTGCGGGACGGGCACATCAAAGGGTGTGGGAAGAAGCAGGGAAAGGCTTCACTGGCCCTGCAGTGCTCCAGCAGCTCTCCTCATCCTCCTCTTCCAGGAGATAAAATTCCTGGCTCAGCCGTGCTCATCTTTGATGTCCACATCATCGACTTCCACAACCCTGCGGACCCGGTGGAGATTGAGACCGTGTTCCGGCCCGAGGGCTGCAATGTCACCACCCGCGACCGGGACTTTGTCCGCTACCACTACAACTGCTCCTTGCTGGATGGCACCCGGCTCTTCTCCTCGTGCGTGCCCCGAGCATTCCCGTCCTTCCTGGGGCCAAACCCTGGCTGGCACTGAGCTGGGGCGGGGCAGGCACCGGGCAGCAGCGGGAGCAGCTCTGCAACAGGCAGTGCTGGAGCATCGGCCACAGGGCAGCAGGATGGGGCAGCAGGGAGGAGGGTTCAAGGGACACAGTGGGATGGACATGGCTGTGGCACGGAGGGTGTGGAACTTCATGGCATACCAGGATGGAGGATGTGGGATTCTGGGCCATGGTGGGATGGAAGGGTTGGGATTTCAGGGCTGCCCACTAGATCCAAGGGACCTTTTCTCACCTGCGCTGTTTCCTCTGTGCCTCCTGCAGCCACGACTACGAGAAGCCCCAGGAGGTAACTCTGGGGGCCAACAAGGTGATCGAGGGGCTGAACAGTGGCCTCCTGGACATGTGTGCTGGGGAGAGGCGGGTGCTCATCGTCCCCCCACACCTGGGCCACGGGGAGAGCGGAGGTAGGGGAGCAGCGGCTGACGTGTGCAGTGCAAACTGGGTGGTTCAGCCTTGCTGGGCCCCTGCTGGGCTCCATCGCCCCTCACTCTGCTGGGGCAGTGGGGCTCAGGGCCAGGGATTTGCCTTGCTCCCCACGGTGCTGGAGCCTTTGCTGTGTTTCCAGCCCGGGGGGTGCCTGGCAGCGCCGTGCTCCGCTTTGAGGTGGAGCTGATCTCCATGGAGGAGGGGGTTCCCGAGGGCTACCTCTTCATCTGGCACGGGGAGCCACCGGCCAACCTGTATGAACAGATGGACCTCAACAAGGATGGGGGGATCCCCGCTGACGAGGTGAGTGGGTCCCAAATGGTGGGGTGCAGGAGGAAATGGGGGCACAGGGGACCCCACCCTGGGCAGCAGCACTTGAAGGACACTGCTGCCATGGGGCACCTGGGAGCCTGCAGAGCTGTGCAGGAAGAACACCCCAGCCAAAGCATTGCTGCTGGGTGTGGGCAGTGTCCCCCAGGGCAGCCTCTGCTCCAGTCCCCGCCTGTCCTTGGCATGGGCCATGCTCTCCCTGCCCTGCCCAGTGCTGGCTGTGCGGAGCCAAGCAGCATCTCTTCCCTCTTCCCTCTCCCCTCTCCAGTTCTCCACCTTCATCAAGACCCAGGTGGCGGAGGGGAAGGGCCGCCTCATGCCCAGCTCCGACCCGGAGAAAGTCATTGCTGACATGTTCCAGAACCAGGACCGCAACCAGGACGGGAAGATCACACCTGAGGAGCTGAAACTCAAGTCGGACGAGGACCAGGAGAAGATTCATGAGGAGCTCTGAGGAGCAGTCCCCGCTGTTCCTGGAGACAGGACTCATCCTTGCCATGTCAGGGCCGGTCTCCCACCCTGGGAATTTGCCCCTGCCCCTCCCGAGTCCTGCAGGGGGCTGGGTTTTGATTTTCACCTCTTATTAACTGAGGGTATTTTGATGTGTTCTCCTGAGCAGAAAAACTCAGCCCCCAGCTAATAAACCCAGACAAGAAGATGTCCCCTCCCTAAGCCCCTTCATCCTCCACCAGTGACTGCAGGTCCAGCTCCAGCCCCCTCACCTGTCTGTGCTGCCTCAGGGGGCAGGCAGGATGTAGGGGGGTTCCCCCTCACCTCCACCACAGCATTTTGTAGTTTAGGGTTGGGGATTGGGTTTTTTGTATATACACTTAAAATTCTTTAGAGAGAAGAAAGAGAAGGTTTTTGTCCCGGTCCCTGCTCTGCCCCTGCTGCCATCCTCCCCGGGACAAGAGGCTGAAGGGGGCTCAGGTTCCCAGGGCGAAACCCCAATACTCTGCAGGCATCTGCTGTTCCAAAAGTCTGGAACTGTGGGACCTAACAAACCTCTCATCAGCTGGGAGAAGGGAAACAGACCCTCATCCCCCAGCCCTCAGGGAGCAGCACTGTCCCTCTTCATGCCCTCCCCACCTCCCAGCCCCCAGTGATTGAGACAAATCAGACCCATTTAGTTTCAATGCCTAAATGCAGGTCACAGCCTTGGAGTGCTCAGGTCCTGCTGCTGGGACCAGCGCAGCTCTGGCACCTGACAGCTCCCAAAGCCTCTGCAGTCTGTCCTCAACAGGGACAGAAGTAAAGCAGGAGCACAGCAATGCAGAGTGAACCCCTCAAACGGGGACTCTGCCTTGCACCAAATAAATAATTCCTCCAGGTTTCCAAGGAGTTTGACTCTGTTTGGTTATTTTGCCATGAAACATCCCCCTGTGTTGGGGTAGTGGCACAGGGACCAGCTTCGCCAGTGCCCAGGGGGATTCCAGGCTCCAGCATCCTCTGAGTCTGGCAGAAGAAACCAAAATTCCCACCTGGGATCCTCCACCAAAGACAACAGAGCTTCAGCTCAAACACCCAGTGAGGGCCGGGGGGCTCTGGTGGGATGGGGAGCTGGGGAGCAGAGGCAGCTGCCAGCGCCAGCCAAGAGAGCAGAGCAGCTCCAGCCCCTTGGTGCTGGGCACAAACCACCCATGACCCAGCTTTAGCCAATTATGTTTTTATTCCAAAGCAGAGAACAAATCTGCTCTTCCCAGAGTCCCACATAACCAGAGGTTATACAGCAATAAAATGGTCTTTTCCTATTGCTGCTCTGAGAGCCCAGGATCAGCCCATAAATTTAATACACAAACATGGTCAGGTAAAACATTGTTTAAAACCCAAAATTCTGCCACTGGCCTCTTCTCCCCCATTCCCACCCCTGCCTCTGATCCCTGGCAGACAAACTTACTTCTGGCTTTGGGCAGCAGCAGCAGCCGAGCTCCGGGGCCTTCAGGGATGGCTGGAAAAAGGTTTTTTTCCACAGTAAGAGCTGTACTGGTGCAAGAGGGATGGGTGAGCTGAGACACGAGGCCAGAGAGCTGCTGGTTTACATGGGGAATGTGGGGCTGGGTGATGTGATGGCCAGCAGGGCCACACCAGCCCAGTGGCTGCACTGGCACCAGAGTCAGCCCGGGAGTTTTGAAGCCCACAGAAAAGAGGATGAGAGAGAGACTTGTTTTCCTAGCCAGGAACACAGTGACACATCTAAACCAGGTCTGTCCTCAGCCCACAGTAAATTATCTCCGTTCCACCCTCAGCTGCTGAAGCAAGTGCAGAACATCTCTGCTGAAACATGGAATGGTTTGTCGTGGCCTCAGGAGGTGGCAGGAGTGAATTCCCAGTGGGATGAAGTCCGAGTGGGACAGAGTCAGTCTGGGTGGGAAACTGCAGAGCCAGGCAGAGTTGGGGTAAAGGGAAAGGAGAAGCTTCCTCCATTTCTCCTGCTCCAGGACTGGCTGAGGGCATCAGTGAGGTCGGGAAGGAGCCCAGCCATACCAGCAGGTCCCCTCCAGCTCTGTCCTGGGAAGGACATTCCCTGCCCAGTGCCCGCTGTGTGGCTGCAGCTGGGACACCACGTCCCCAGCTCATGTCTCAGCCAGGATGTACCGCAGAATCCCGTTCACCACGTCCAGCGTCTCATCGCTCTCCAGCACAATGTCATAGGAATCCAGGTACTTCCTCCTCCGCTCTTCCACCTGCCAGGACCATCAACAACCAACAGCTGAGCGTGAGGATGTTCCACCCACAGCCCTCACTACCAAAAAGGGGGTCAATAACTACCCTGATCATTTCCCAGACACAGCGGGAGCTCAGCAGACACCCCCAGGTCCCTCTGCACACCCCACAGGAGCTCATACAAATTTCTTACATGCCCAAATCACTGGGGCAGCCCCCTGCCCCTCCCTGCTGGCCCCAGGCCTGGCACCTGGGGAAGGCTGGTAGGGAAGCACTAAACTGCTCCTCTCACCCACCTTGTCATTGAGGAAGCCAATCTTGAGGATGTTCTCCACGCTGGGAACACCATCTGCCATGGTCAGGTCACCCATGGAGTCCCCCAGGAGGATGATGCTCGTCCTTGTGCTCAGCTGCTGGAAGTACCCTGTGCCCTGCAGCACGGTGTTGTTCTTGTTGTAGGTGTGGATGAGGGGTCCCTTGAAGTGCGTGAGGACTCCCTGAGCACATGGGACAGACAGGCAGACAGCTCTTAACCTGATGGTGTCACTGTTAACCATGTCCCAGCCCCATACCACTCCCCTTACACACTCGCCACACAGATGCAATGCAAGAACTCACATCATCATTGAAGCCCATGTAGTTGGACACCACGTTGACGTTGGAGTAGAAGACGTTGGCCTGACGGATAATCTCCTCCAGGATGTCACCAACGCCAGCCGAGAAGATGAACAGGGGGATGTTGTTCTTATGCAGCTGATCAAAGAACTCCTTGAAGCCATCCCTAGAGCAGGAGTGTCCATTGCACAGGGCTGTGTTACCAGCTCCTGGCGTGGTGCCTGGTGCCCTGTGCTGGCAGCACGCTCAGCCCAGCTCCTGCTCCTGCCCACCACTTCCCAAACAGAAACACACATGTAAGCTCTGCCAACAGCACGAGCGCTCTGTGGCACCAGCACACCCGTGGCCTTCCCTGTGCAGAACCCCAGAGCTGTGGGGGGGGCAGCTGGGTGGGTGCTTGTGGGAACATGGAGCACTCCAGCCTTGTGCCTGGCATCTCCTGAGCACATCAGCTGCTCAGCAGGGGCACGGGGCGCAGCCTGCCCGCACACACCCACACGAGGAGAAGATGTGCAACAGGTCGGACTGTTTGGGAGGATGATCAGAACCACCCGTGACAGCCCCAGTCTGCCAGGACACAATTCCACGCAGAAGTGGAACTTGGGCTCACGAAAAGCCATCTCCTCACTGAGCCTGGCAGCAACCTGGCAGAGCCCAGCTCCCCGAGCCAGCCTTAGGGCCACAGCTGCCAGGTCAGCTTTAGCAGCAAGTTTGAGCACATTTTTGTGCTGTGGGTGAAATCTGCTGCTGAGCCAAGGGCCTGCATAAGGCTTGGCAGTTCCACTGCAAAGAACACAGCTCTGCTGGCAGCAGGGAGTTGCACACTGGCCCTGCATCCTGCCCTGCAAATGGGGAGCTGTGCCCAGCACCAGCCCCTCAGCTGCTCCTTGCCAAGGCCCAAGACAGGGTAGTGCTTTCAGAGCAGGAAGGGAAGCCTGCAGCCAAGGAGTGAGCTGAGGCTGTGGCTCATGTTCTGACTTCGTTAGAACTCAGCCCCAGGAAATGAGCAAGGGAGGCTGGCACTGGTCACACTGCAGTGTGGTGACAGCACGGAGACCTGGCTACATGGGCAGGGGAGAAGGGCTGTGGGCAGCCAAGCTGTACCTCAGCATCACATCCTGTGCCCAAACCTCAGCATCACTTCCTGTGCCCGTACCTGAGCATTGCTTCTGACTCTCTGACGATCTGGGCTATGTCACCTTTGTGGATCTTCTGCTGCACCAGCAGCTCATGGGCCTTGGTCCACCTGTATTTGACGTGGGAAAGGCAGCAGTGACAGAGCTCCCAGGCTGTGAGAGACACTCAGCAGTCAGAAACAACAACTAAACCTTGTGGGATTGCTGCCAAGCCCAGGGATGATTCAAGCCTCATGTCCTGTAGTCCTCAGGGACAAGAGGTTGTCAGTACAAGGTCAAGATCACCACAAACAGCACTCACCACTCCACCATGAGGGGACATTTCTCTTCCAGGGTCCGGTTGGGATCTATCTCAATGGGATAGTAGTAGTGGAGCAGATCCTTCAGCTGGAGTGTCACACAGAGGGAAAAAGAACAAAGTGAACATCAGGTCTAAAGAGGCTGAACAAAACTAGCATTTCTGAAGTTCTCCAAAGCATTGCTCTTCCTAAACACAACCAAAACCTTGTCACTGACAAGCTCTGAGTATACCTGGAACTGTCAGCAGCCTGGCTGGCCCTCACCTCGCTCCAAATGCTGCAGGTACAGACAGCCCTCCCCTTCCTCCTCTTATCAAACTGAAACACCCACAGCTGCACATGCAAATTTGAGTTCCCTTTTTAGCTTCGCCTCTGTCAGTGCTGGCTGAAATGCAGCCTGGACACTTTCTCACTCCACCCTGGCAGCCACCATAGCTGGGAGAGCTGCCACACCAGCCAGTGTGACCTCCTGATGATGGGTGACAGGTACAACAGTCACTGAGACAAGATGTGGTGCCTTACACACAGCACCCACCTTCTTCTTGCCATCCTCACTGATAACACGGCTGGTATCAAGGATATCTGCAAAGAAAATAAAACACCACTGTGTCTCAGAGCTGGCTCTTCCCAATACAAGCCATGGTGACACTGTGACCCAAGCACAGGCTCGCTGTGGGGTCTCAAGGCAGTGGCTCCCACTCTGAGCCTGCAGCAGGTCCCAATTGCAGGGCCTGGCTTGGCCAGACAGCAGCCCCCGTGGGCAGTGGGATGAAGGCAGCCAGCCCAGGAGCTGGCTCCTGGCTCCTGCAGTGGGCAGTGGGCAGCTGGCACCACACAGTGAGGCCCAGACCTGCGTGGGGGAGGACAGGATAGAGTGGCCAGGCTTGGCAGAGGAGGGCACAGGGGATGACAGGAACCACATCAAATACAAACACAGAAAGCAAACAGAACTAGTGACAGTAAAAACAACGGCTTCCACTCACTGTGAGATGTTGGGCAGCGCCTGCCATTGCAACCAAACCTGCTCAGCGTCATGTCAAAGTCAGAAATGACCTGGAAGAGTGGAAGAACCAAATCCGTGCATGACCCGGTGCATTCTGCACTGGCCAGAGTGAGCCCAAGGTGCTGCCATCTGTGAGAACGTGCACCCAGTCTGCGCACTCCCGTGGGCACAGACTAGCGGCGACGACGTGGCCACTCCTACCAGCCTCGAGGCAGATGATGTCCTCACCCTCCCACCCCGGAGATCTCATCGGCACCGAATGGCTTCATCCCGCCTGGGCGGAGCACGGTTGAGGCACTGGCGCACAGATAAGGCTTCATAACCGGGAGCCAAAAGGTCCGTCCGGGGGGAGCCACTAGCCCCGTACTCCCTCTCCTCTGGGGCTTCTCCTTCTCCAGCTGCACCCCTCGCCGTAGGTGCTTCCTCGCGGGGCTGGGAGGAGGCGGACCGGGGCCGGGGGACGAGGAAAGGGCAGCTGAGAAAAGAACAGAGCACGGGCGATGCCCCGCCTGCCCCGCCGAGCCCCGCGGGGCCGGTACCTGCAGTTTGGCCACTCCCTGCTCCCGGAGAGACTGGATGATCCCCCGCACACGCTCGGGCTGCCGGATCCGGACCGTAGCTTTCTCCAGCTCGGGCACCTGCAGGCAGACACCCCGCTCGGTGCCGCCCCGAGCCCCTGCCAGCTCCGGGGGGACCGAGACCCTCCAGCCCCCTCTGTCCCTCCATCCTGGCCGCGCTCCCGGCCAGCAGCCCCGCTCACCATCTCGCCCGCTCCGCTCCGCTCCAGCCGGGCCGCGCAGCCGCGGGGCGGGACCGGAACGCGGCCGCGGGGCCGGGGGGGCCGGGCGGTGCTCGGGGAGCGTTCCGTGGTTGTTGGGGCCGGAGAATCCTCCCGCGCTCCGCCCCGCGCCCGCAGCAGCTCCGGCCGGCGGCTGCGTTTCCCTCGTGACGAGCCGGGCAGGCGAGATATATTAAAAATAAAAAGAAAGAGAAAAAAAAGTCGCCGGCCGGGCCGTTCGTGCCCGCAGGGCTCCCGGCACTGAACCACTCCGCAGCCCCGGGAACACTGAGAACACTGAATCACAGAACACTGGCCGGGGGAGAAGCCCTTAAAGAACCTTCCCCCAGCATTGCCAAGGCCACCACTAACCCATGTCCCTAAGTGCCACATCCACAAGACTTTTAAACCCCTCCAGGGATGAGGATCCACCTCTACTGCCCTCGGCAGTCTGTGCCAGGACTAAACAGTCCATTGGGAAAAAAAATTCCCAACATTTCCAATATACAACCTAAACCTCCCCTGGCACAATGTCAGTGACAAAGCAGCAGGGACAGTGTGTGTGACAGCACCGACATGGACTGGACTGTACCTCAGCTTCCTCCTGGGCGAGGTGGCACAAGACACTTCATCAGTGGTTCATGCCCGCATTTGGGGGCTGTTACACCACAGTGAAATATTACTGAAGGGTTGCCAGGGAATCCATCACATGGCTGGTTTTGCTCCAAGCAACCATCAACATGGTGCAGGTCCGGGACCCAGCATAAACCCGGGCTGTAGGGAAGCAAAGCCTGGGGGCAACCACAGAATGCTGGGCCTGGGTCACCCCTGCATCTGTGATGTCATTATGGGGCACAATCCAGAACCAGCAAGGGGGTTCAGTGCTGGATGTTTGGGGACAACACCAGAGTGCTCCACACACCTCAGCAAGGTCCACTGCCTCTGGCTCCAACGTGGGGGATAGCTTGGCACCTACCAAATATTCATCCTCCAACATGGAGAGGAAGATGAGCGATAGGAGTTGCAGCATCTCCAATGAACTCCGTCTGGAAGGGAGATTCTGTGATGTGATCATCAGTGTAGACGGGGTGGAATTCAAGGCTCACAAGCTCATCCTCTCTTGCTGTAGTATCTACTTCAGGTCAGTAGTTGAAACACAAGGGCAGGGAGAGAAACATTCCCTGATTGAGGTCACCCTACCTCAGCACTTCCCCAGGACTTCCACCTGCCCTGAACCTCTCACCAAGTGATTTCCCATAGTCCTCACACCTCCCTGAACACCAGGATCAATCCCCATATCAGTGGCTCTTGGCAGTGGTGGTGGAGGAGCCCCAGACACAGCACAGGGCTGGAGCCTGGCCAGCCTGGCCCAGCTGCCACGGGGTGGCTTTGCCTTCCCCACACCCTGTGACTCTCTGGGGTTCAAGACCAAGTGTTGGTCTTGAACCAACCTGAGTTGAGGCAACCCCACCCCAGTATCAATCTGGGCTGGGGGATGAATGGATTGAGAGCAGCCCTGGGGAGAAGGACTTGGGGTGCTGGTGGGTGAGAGGCTGAACATGCCCTGGCTGTGTGCACTGGCTCCCAGAAACGCCCCGTTGTCCTGGGCTCATCCCCACAGTGTGGGCAGCAGGCAATGGGGGGATTCTACCCCTCTGCTCCTCTCAGGTGAAACCCCCTGCCCTGCTGCCTCCAGCTCTGGTATGCTCCAGAGGTTGTGTCTCCTTTTTCAAACAACTGGCAAGTAAAATATTAATCAATAAACCATGGGGCCTCCCAGAATGGCTCCTACCAGTGCCAAAACTGGTACCCTGGAGGCAGGGGGAGAACAGGGGATTCAGGGGCAGGGTTTAACACAGCAACACCATGTTTTCAGGACTCTGTTTACCAACTGGGACAGCGCAGACAAGATGGTCTATCAAATCCCTGGCATTTCAGCTGAAATGATGGGTCTCATCATCAATTACGCCTACACTGGGACAGTACCGATCACAGAGGACAACGTTGAGAGTTTGCTAGCTGCAGCAGATCAGTTCAATGTCATGGGCATCGTCAGCCTGTGCTGTGAGTTCCTCAGTTCCAGGCTGTGCTTTGAGAATTGCATTGGCATTTGCAGACTCACTGACTATTACCACTGCCCCGACCTGCGCGCAGCTGCCTGCGTGTACATCCTGCATCACTTCGAGGAGGTGTCCCAGGTGTCCGAGGAGTTCCTAGACCTCTCTGCCGAGGAGCTGGCACACATCATTGAGAAGGATGAGCTTAACGTGCGGCGAGAAGAAGCCGTGTTTGAGGCTGTGCTGAGGTGGATCGCTCATGACCCGCAGAACAGGAGGCAGCACATCGCCTGCTTGCTCAGCAAGGTGGGTGCAGCGCAGCTTTGGAGCTGTCCCCAAAGGCTACCGAGGGGGAAACCATCAGTATTAGTACTCCAACCTCCTCCTTGCATGTTTCAGGTTCGACTGGCACTCCTACAATCCGACTACTTCATGAACAACGTCAAAGCTCACGAGTACGTGAAAGACAATGCCAACTGCAAAGATCTCATCATCAGTGCCCTGTCCGAAATCTATGACCTGAACTCCTACGGCCAGAGTTCCTCAGTCAATGCCAACCCACTCACCCGGCCGCGCCTGCCCTACGCCATCCTCTTTGCCATCGGGGGCTGGAGCGGGGGCGGCGCGACCAGCGCCATCGAGACCTACGACGGCCGCACCGACAAGTGGCTGAACATCCCCTGGGAGCAAGAGAGCCCTGTTGCCTATCACGGCTCGGCTTATTTGAAAGGCCACGTCTATGTTATCGGTGGATTCGATGGCACAGATTATTTCAACATCGTCAAACGGTTTGATCCACTCCAGAAGACATGGCAGCAGGTAGCACCCATGCACTCACGGCGCTGCTATGTCAGCGTCACCGTTGTGGACAACTTCATCTATGCCATGGGAGGGTTTGATGGGTACATGCGGCTCAACACAGCGGAGCGGTATGACCCAGACACCAACCAGTGGAGCTTGATCACCCCCATGCACGAGCAGAGGAGCGACGCCAGTGCAACCACACTGAATGGAAAGGTAAACTAACCCCAGCTAAGAGCAGTTGGGGTTGCAGCATGAAGAAAGTTCACATAAACCTTCACTAAATTTGTAACACTTAAATTCATAACAATTCATTAAATCCTGGAGCTACGGATATAAAGCAGCCTGCCTGGTGTGGCAGAGATGTGAGCAGGAGTGCAAAAACTCTTCCAGAGCTGCTGCCCACCTGGTGCCCGACAGCCCTTTTCCTGGCCATAGGTGCAATACTAGACCTGTCTGCTTCATGCAGCTTGGAAAATCAAGAGTTGAAATCTTGCTGGCATCAACTCTTTGCACCTCTGCTACTTCGAACCCAGGATGGCAAGAACATTCCCATTCTAAAACAAAAAACCCCAAAAATCCTGCTACACCATTCGTTTTCTCTTCAACATGTTTCCTCACCAAGGGTCTAACCACCCCATTCACACTTTCCCACCTCTCCTGTCCCCAGGTGTACATCTGTGGTGGGTTTGATGGCGATCAGTGCCTCAGCTCAGCTGAAGTGTTCAACCCCATCACAAACCAGTGGTCCCTGATCGCCCCAATGAGCAGCAGGAGAAGCGGAGTTGGGGTGATGGCGTACGGGAACCAGGTGTACGCGGTAAGGGCCAACACCACGCAGCACTGCAGTCCTTTGGGTGGCTGCAGTTCCCAGACCTCCAGGGTGGCCATGAGTTTACATGAGGTTTAGGGAAGTCAGAGCCAGAATGGTTGATGCACTTCCCGAGAATGTTATCACCCATCACACGCTTTTGAGTATGGAAATGGTGTTTGGCAATGTTTAAGCAGCTGCAGGAAAGAATGTAATTTCTGCCGCTGCCAACAGCATCAGCAGCACAGAGCAGGGGCTTGGGCCTGTTCATCCATTGTTTATCCTCACCATGGACTGCATCCAACCTCTGGAGAACTGTCAAAATTGACAGTTGCATAAAGTGCTTTGGAAAGCTCCTCAGAGAGCAGGGAGCAGTAAGCAAGAGCCACGTTCGGAGATCTCGTGCTCTCCGCCGTGCTCAGACTGCAGCCAGGGAGGCAGGAGCAGTTCCCATCTCACTGTGTGTGCCAGGATCCGGCTGAGGAAAGGCCCCTTTCAAGCTCTGTCCCTTTGGCGTTCACAGGTTGGAGGGTTTGATGGGAACAGCCGGCTCCAGAGCGTGGAAGCATACAACCCTATTGCCAACGCCTGGCACGCCGTGCCCTCCATGCTAAATCCACGCAGCAACTTTGGCATTGAGGTGATGGACGGCCTGTTGTTCGTGGTCGGGGGCTTTAATGGCTTCAGCACCACCGTTGCCACCGAGTGCTACGAGGAGGACACCAACGAGTGGTACGACGCCCACAGCATGGGCATCACCCGCAGTGCCGTCAGCTGCTGCGTGGTGCCAGGACTCTCCAATGTCATGGAATACATCGCCAGGCAACACTACTACCAGCACAGCTCCTCCATGGACATCTTGTTCACCAGTTCAACTCGGAGCTCGCCGTTGTAAATAGTTCCCCTTAGCTAGGAGTGTTGTGATCAGCCATCACTGGATGCTTGTGTAAATAGTTCTGCGTATCTAATAAAGTCTTCTGAGCATCCCATCATTGGATGCCTGTGTAAATAGTTCTGTTTAGGTAATAAAGTCCCCATGGCAGCAAGGGAGTATGTTCTCTTGTTCTAAAATAGAAACAATTGTAACAGGCCAAAAGGATCAATAGGATTTCAGATTTTCACTCACAAGCACTACCCAACATGAGTATCAGCCACACCCTATACATCAACTTAAAAAATCAAAAGCACAACAGTATGCTAGAGAAATAAAAGGTTTATTTTCATTAATTCACCTCTTACAATAAACTTTAGTACAGTGTATTTAAGGTCAAGAACAGGACAGCAGGATCTGTTTCAAAGGGCCTATGACACACACTAGTTTACCTCACAGGTAAGGACAGGAGTGCTGCTCCCCAGGAAACTGCTGTCCCTCTGTTAACATGCCAGGAGAGCAGAGCTACTGCAACCCACAGTGACATGGACCCACAAGGAGAATCTGACTGTTAATGGTCATCAAACAGCTCGTTAGTTCCACACTCTACATTCATATTAGTAACGGGGTTAGATCCTCAAGAGCACCTGTTCTATCAGATTCCACCCAGGACTGTCAAATGGGAGATGGCTTGTACCCCAACCTAAGGTGGACAGAGCTGAAAATAAATCCAAGCCACAAACCACTTTCTTTACGCTTGCTTTTCAAAGCCCATTGGATGTTACAACATCCTGTTACAAGGCTGTATTAAGAACAACATAAAAAGTTCTAATTCCTTGGGACTGGGTTTGTTGTCGGCCACCAGAGTATTCCGCAACACACAAGATGAGCCAAGAGTTTGGATTTTAATATTTACTGTAATGGAGAAAAATGCCATTGCAATAGTCAAGGAGAATGCTGGGTACAGTTGTTTACAGCACGTGTAACATCGGGCGGTTTGCTTCATCTCTGGAGTGGTCTCCCACTATGTGCAAGGGAGTCACTAAAAACACACAACCCTGGCTACTAATGGAGCATCCAGGTAGTTATAAAATATTATGTACACATATGGCCCCTGGGAGTTACTAAAGTGACCACCAGCACCTGGCAGGTGCCACTGGTACTTTGAGCAGAAAGCCAGGACATGACACGTGCGTTTGGTGGCAGGTATCAGGACAGGTGTAGAGGTGTGATTGTCCTGAGGAGGAAAACTCCTCCCCAGGATCTTTTCCCTCAGTGAGGCCAGCAGTCAGCCTTCTCACCCTTACTGAACACACACTGGGATCCTGCTGACAGCTGACCAGCCTCTAGAAACACATGGGAAGAATTCCCAGGCTTTTGTTTATGGGATCATTTGATAAACACCCAGCAAGCTATGGTGGTCAAGGGCACAAGGAATTGTTATGGATTCACAGGCTTGTGGGCTAAACTGCAGCCAGAGCCACGAATGCAATTCTCCCAACACCTCATGTGATGCAATGGGTCGAACATTCAACCTATCAGTCACAAACCACATCAGTGCCACTGCTCCCCTGGGATTCAAGGCTAGAAAACCCCAACTGTTTAAAACTATCCTAGAACTGGCAGAGCAAACATTAGGAGCAGCCTGTGCTGCTGCCAGCCCCCCGCCCGGAGCACATGGAGGGACAGCATGGCACACACGGCATGCGGCTGGCACACACGGGTTACCTGTCCAGGGATGGGGCTGGGCCCACACTGGCTCTGAGTGGAGTGCTTTTAGTAAACACCACAGCTTGTCCGTCACCCCAAAGTCCTCCTGGGAAGTGCAATATCAATTTTGCTTAGAAAAAGCAAGACTGCAAGGTTTCTTCTCACCTCTTTGTTGCACAGTGCCATGCATTAAATATTCAGCTCCTATTCCAAATGAAAGAACCATCTTGGTGTTTCTCCCTACAAACTGTCTGTATTTGATGACAGACTACAAGAGAACTTGGAGAGATCTGTGGTGGTGACTTACCACTCTCTAACTGCTTGTTAAATCCCTCCAGCTGGCTTAGTAGGGTGGAGGACACTAACTCCTCTCTGTTGCTTTGGTGCAAAGTCTGGGAAAGTATCTTAAAGTCAGCTCCCACAAATTGCTGTTACATCGATGGATTCAGCACCAGAGGCATTTGCACACTTTATCACAAACTGCTGCAAGAGCAGCAATTCTGCACCTTCTCCAGCCAGACCTGCAAGAGCCCATGAGCCGGACTCCATGGATCAACCCCCAGCTTACAAGCCTGCAGCAGCTGTTTGGGAACAGTCACCTGCAAACATCACCTTAAACTCACCTATTTCCTCTTGCATGAAGCCAGTAGCATAGATTTCACCTGCCCCAACAACCAAACAGGCAAAGAAAATAGAACATAGTTACCACAAAGGAGTAAACCGAGAGAAACTGTTCAGAATTTCAAGTTTGGTAGTTTTTTTAACTAAGGTTGGAGACTCTCCCACAAACAGACAAGTTGTTGATATTAAAGTGGCCCGTGAATCACAAAGTGGAGCATTAAGGGACGTACACATCAGAGAAATCTCTATACACTGAGTGGTGGAAAGACTTACCCCAAGTTTCAGATATGATCTGGGCTGCCTGTTGAACTGGAAAAGGAGAATGAGCAGCTCAGGAAGCAAAACAATTAAGACCAAAACAAACCCCAAATTGGTTAAAAGTTCTTTGCAAAGAAGTCACCCACATCAAAACCATCAGCAAATCATCAATGAACCAAGACCAATAACAGATTTTCCAGAAAGGTTTGTCTACACAAATTTTGTAATACCCAGGTTACTCCTCCCATTCCCTTCCCTAAGATCCTGAGTTAGACTGCATCGAAAAACCTGGAACATTCAAAAGAAGGGAAGGATGGGGAGAAAAGGAGGTAGGAAGTATGCACTGAAACTGTTGGTAAATGAAAGGGTCCTGGAGCTTCTTGGACCGGGGAGAAGGAGTGCTCAGTGGGACAGGTAACTGAGAGGCAGGGATACTCCAAAGACACTGTCCCACGTTCTGCTCCCTGGGAGTGCAGCAGGAAGCAATCCAGAGACAACTAGGGCACTTCCATGTTCAGCCACCTCAGAATGCCCAAAGGTGTTTAAATGAGCTTAAATCTCACCCCCACAGCAAGTGGGGAAATTCAGATACTTGGAGACTCTGAAAGCCCAGCTCTCCCCCCTGCAGGTGCACTCGTGCCAGCTTGGTACAGAGCTGCAGCACAGCTGCTGGGAGTCCCTTGGGACAGCACAGGAGGGCAAAGGCTTCTGATTGTCAGAGGCTGGGAACAGCAGGGGCTCTTCCATCACTTTTCACTAGAATTAAAACATGTGCAACATTTGAAAAAAAGACCTATGAGTAGCTCAGGCTTCACTATATTCCTGTGAAATAATCCCACTGTCACTGATCCACTCTGACAGAACTGAACAACCAGTGTGGGTGGGTGGCTCATCGCTGGTTGTCACTCCTTCACTCAGGCTGTTGACCCAAGTTCTTAAATTTGAGTCAGAGGCAGACTCAAACCTGCAAATACACCTGAAAAAAATCCACTGCCTCAAGCTCTCTTTTAGCAAGTGTCTTGTGTCCAACCAATCATCCATTTATAAACAAACTCTGCACCCTCTCTATAACACACAAATACAAAATATTTAATACACATAGAAACATCCTGAAGTAATTTCATAAAGAGAGATTGTGCTTTTGTTTCATACAGAACTATTGCACTTGCCTCCACCTTGGGAAAGCCAAGTACACCAACACCAATCCTGTGAAGTTTAGTCACTGAGAAGAGAATCAAAGGAATGTCAAGAGATAAGTGCAAATGAAACAGGTGCTTTCAAGCACACACAAATGTAACCACTAAATTATTAAGAGAGAAATCTTTGATTTTCCAAGTAGAACTGTTAGAGACTAACTCTACAGAAACCCTTGGAACCAAAGATCTGAGGAGAGAAATAACAGGCTTAATGCTCCCAGAGACATTTCACAGCCCGACACAGGCTACAGCTTTTCCCTGGGCATCATTAAGGAATACTGTTGGATTCATGGAGTGTCTCAATTCCCACCCACCCTCAACTTCTGAGCTTCTGAATTTTCAGTACACAACAGATGCTGGTTTTATGCACCAAATCAAATCCACACTCTCATGTCTTACAAAGACATATCAAGCCTAACAAATAGGTTTATTTCCTAGGCACATCAGGAGTGATATTGCAGACACTAACACTCGATTTGGGAGCGTGGCACCCTCCGTAAGCTCAGAGAGTATCGGTGTATCTCCTGCATCTGCCTTTCCTGCATTTGCCTTATTCTATCTTTTTGCCACATGAGATTTTGTGGCATGGGGTACCTCTGCGTTCCCTGCAGGCACCTGAAGGGGATTCTCACATGGCAGGCAGCGGCTCTGCAGCGGGGCTGTGGCATTGGGGGCAGGAGCATCCAGCGCTTCCGCTCGGCGCAGTAGCGATAGGCCTCCTTCCTGTACTGCTTGTCAATGTCATCGCTGTTCTTCCAGCCCCCAATGATAAACACATCATCTTTGTAGTAACAAATAGCTGCTCCTTCAATGCTCAGGACCTCGGGGGGCAAGGATTCCAGGATTTCATCCGAGGCCCTGCTGGAGATCTTTCCCTTGGCCTCCTCATTGTCTATGGGGTAATTCTTGGAGCAGCACGATGCCGTGTGGTAGAAGTTGGTGTTGGCAACAGACATCTGGAAAGAGCAGTAGTTGTCGATGAGGGGCAGGGACTCCACGTCCTGCCAGTGCCTGGTTTCAGCATCGTATCTGATAATAACGGCCCTCAGCCCGTCCTCGCTGTCGCTGTCGCTGTCGCTGTCAACCGGGGTGCGGGCGGCCATGTACACAAACCGGTCCTCCACGGAGATAGCTTTGACATCCCGCAGGATCTTTGGTGCCGACTCCAGGTTAAGCCATTTGTCCTGCTCAGGATTATAAATGGCCACATCTTTAAAGCCTGGACTGAAATTGCCGTGTCCACCAATACTGTACAAGTTGCCTTTCACTTCAGTAAGGCCAAAGGAATGCTTCCTGGTGGTTAGGTTTGAAACCTGCTCCCAAATATTTCTGTTTGGATTGTACCTTTCCACAGTCTTGGCAAAGCCCGGTTCCATGGAGCCAGCCACATACACATAGGACTCTGTCACAACCACGGCATGCCCGTCCAGGTGATTATGGATGTGAGGCAGGTTGACCCACCTGTCCTCGTTGATGAAGTAGCCCACGCACTCGCTCAGGTAGTCGCCGCCCTCGGACACGCCGCCGATGACCATGATGACGTCCATGTTCTGTCCGAAGCGTGGCAGCAGCGCGGCGGGACAGGCGGAATGCTGCAGGTTCCCCGACTGCAGGTTCTCAGAGCGCAGGGCATGGCTCTCCACCGCCTCGGACACCAACTTCACACAGGCCTCGTTGCTCGACACCAGCCGCTCGGATTTGACGTGGCGAGTCAGGTAAGTGGGTTTCATCTGAGACAATCTTAGCAGCTTAAACAGATCTTCAAAGTACCTCTCTCTTTCCTCAGGATTTTTCTGAACCCACTTCAAAACAGTCTCAAAGAGGATTTCTTCAGAGTCCACCGTGATCTCTGAGTCTGAGAGCCAGTCCCGGACAAGGTGAAATGGCAAAGTGTAGAACTCTTCATCTTGGATGACTTTGTGGAAGTTTCTCCTGATCATATCCTGTGCTTTGAGGGCCAGCTGATTGAGGGAGTACATGTGGGCCAAGCTGTGAACCGCCACACAGTTGGAGAGGTTCAGTTTCTTCTTCAGAAACTCTCCACAAAAGTCCTTCAACCGGGTCAGCAGAAACCTGCAGGGCAAACAAGGGAGTTATACATCCCTGGAGGTGTTCAAGGCCAGGTTCGATGGGGGTTGGAGCAACCTTTGATAGTGGAACGTGTCCCTGCCCATGGCAGGGAGTGGAATGAGATGAACTTGTAACTTCCAACCCAAACCAGTCAGTGATCCTCTGATGCCGTGGCCCTTTCCCCGCCAGCCCCCGCCCCAGCCGCACTTACCTGTCCGCCATCTCCAGCACCTCGTGGACGTTGCAGGGACTCACGCGGATGGTGCCGGTGTACATGAAACCGATAACGGCCTCCACTGTGTCGGGGTCGGGGCCGCCCTCCGAGCTCCACTTCTGCAGCTCCACGCGACCCGAGCGCGACTCCGCGAACCCCCCCGAGAGCAGTGGCGTGAAGTATTCGGTGGCGGCGGCCAGGACGGACCGGTGCGCCCGGTACTCGCGGGCCATGCCCGCGCCGCCGAAAGCCAGCGTGATGTCGCAGTACAGGCCGTGGCGGCGCTGCTCGTTCTGCCTCCAGGCCAGGTCGGAGCAGTGCGCCGGGCACCCGAACTCCTCTGCCTCAGCCTCCCCGTCCGCCGCGCCGCCGCGGGAGCCCCCGCGCTCCGCCTCGGCCGCCGGCGGGCCAGGACCAGGGCCGGGACCAGGGCCGGGG
>VZSE01004850.1:350922-413534 GCA_013398275.1 Promerops cafer
GCGCTGCCTCCTGGCGGCGAGAGAGCGCCTCTGCAGGGCAATGGCGGCGGCGCCGCGAGGGGGCCCGCGGCCGGCGCAGCGCACGGGACCCGCCGAGACCCCGCGTCCCCTCGGGCCGGCACTCCACGAGACCCCGCCTCCCCCTAGCTCAGGATCCGCATGCATCCCCCTCCCCTCAGTCCGGGAGCCCCCGGCACCTCCCGGGACGCCGCGTCCCCTCACCCCGGAGCCCTCGGGACTTCCCCGTATCCCCCGTTCCCTCAGGCCGGGACAGTCCCGGCTCTCCATCCCCTCAGCCCGGAGCCCCCGGGCCCCGCGTCCCCTCCGTGCTCCCGGTGCCTCGTGCGCCGTCGGGTAGCTCGGGTGACACGGACCAGACCCAGCAGCCGTTCCACTCGGAGCCTCAAGCAATCCTCATAATTTTCTTCTTCCCCGTGCCCTCCCAGCCTGCACCTGAGCAATTAGGAATTCTCTCACGCCATGGTACACCGGGTTTTTAATTACAATGCAGTGAGCTGTAGGTGCTTATTTCATTTTTGCTATAGTCAGTTCCCTAACTCTTGTGTAATGCTGTATCAATCATAGCTGGTTTGTGTATCCTTCTGTTTATTCTCTACTAAATTTTATCTTTTTGACCTACACTGAAACAGGCAAGGTGAAGTCTGTATGCAGTTTGATCTTTATTTCTCCCCTTTTAAATCACCTGAAACAGACCCTGAGGAGTAATTGCTTTGAAGGTTGTTATTTTGTTAAATGACAACTTGTCACACATCCCCTTAAACACTGTTTAGGGACAACTTGCAGAAGCCACACATGGAAAAAGAATAAATTAGTAATGTGTATTTATTTGCATTTGGTTACAGTACACAGACAAGGAGGACACTGAAATTATTACTGAGATATTTTTGCAGCTGCAGATTACATGAGTGACAGTGCACAGAGCAGCAGTCAGAGGAAAGGAGAGGTTGTTTGCATAAATACAGACACTGGAGTACAGGGATTTCACAGTTTTCACAGCAGTATGTTACAACTTTACACTTTAAATTACTACACCAGCTTGAGTAACATTGGTTATAGATCAGCAGTGGTCCCAGGATTCAGGTACAGTCAGACCAAGGATAAGAACACGGTAAACAAATTGAAAAACAACAAACAACAACAAAAAAAATCCAAAGTCATGGCTTACGGGAATGACAGGCACGTTCCCCTCATGGGAACCGTACAGCTTGTTACCAGAGTTAGGTTCACTAAGGCATACCTATGAGCCAAACTCTACCCACCAAACCCTAAATCACTTCTGGAAACAAAATGAAATGAGAGTAGAAAAAATAAAAGTGTGAGAGACAGTATTAAATACAGCAGGTAACAGAGGGAATAGCACAAGTTTTGGTTTTATTAGAGTAAGTTTCTATCCTTATAAAACAGTCGCTTTGCACAGTTTGACCAGGCAGCTCGACGTCTCTGTCCCAATAATCATCTTTATACATCACAGTCCCACTGTGGCTGTCCCCTGGACAGGCTTCTGTCCTGGTGCATTCCAAGGCAACACCAGCTTATCACATGGTCATGTGCTCCGGTAGCACATAGGATATGTCATCCCAGGGGTGACGGTACAGACCCTGCTTCAGCCTCTTCTGGTCCAGGTAGTGTCCTGAAAGGGGAGTGCTTTATGTTACAAAATTCCCATCCCTCCTCTTAGTCTTTGTCTTGAGTTGGATTTCTGGAGTGCATTGAATCCCCCTGGGTTTCAGGTTTGTCTGGTATTCCTGGGGCAGCCCCAGGAGCAGGGAAGGGGCAGGGAGGATGTGGCAAACTCACCAATAAATCCCATACTCCTGCCCAGTACGAAGATGCCATTGAGAGCTCCTATATCAATATATTCATCTGCTTCTTCCCTGCAAAACAAAGGAAAGTAAATGGCTCCTGGTAATCACCTATTTAAGGAATAAATCTCAGATGGGCTGCCACCTGCTCCTGTCCTCGCTCGTCACAGATGCTGCTCTAGTGCCAGAAGCCACACAAATTCCCCTGACAGCTTTCTGCCCACAAAAGCCAGGCCAGGCTATGCTTCCTTCCCAGTGTCGTGGAATTCTGCCCCTCAGGAGCTGGCAGTGCAGCTTCATAGGACCAGGATCCAAGAACAGCCCCCTCTCACTCACCGTGTGAAAGAGCCACAATTCCTGAGCACGTCAACAAAGGCCACTCCAATAAAGCCATCTACGTTCAGGATAAGGTTTGGTTTCTGCAGGAAATACAACACACCCCAATAAAGATGTCAACAGTGCAAATGGTGTTCACCTAGCACCTTCCACTGGTGATTTGAGGGCTGCCTGTAGCTGGGGGCACACCAGCCCAGCAATGGAGAGGCTGCTCAGCAGCCTGAGCAAGAGCTACACTTAATGGGAATGCTGGAAAACCAGCCCCAAACAAGGGGTCCGTTGGGTCAGCCCCCAGAGGTTCCCTGTCATGGGCCAGGGCATGTGCCAACAGCCTCAGACTTACACCCAGCAGTGCCAGTGTGGACAGTGGCCACAGAGATGATGGTTTGGCTTGTTCAGCATTTTCCTGGTAGCCAAATGCCTTCAGCTTTTCCAAACTGCAGCTGTTCTTGGCTTCAACTCTACCACAGGCACAATCCCCAGCAACAATTTACGAAGCACTGCACTGAAAATACAGCTAAGCCCCAGTCACTTTCCCTCCCATGAGAACCAGTGCCCAGAGCAGTTCAATGCTGGCGCCTTTCACCTTGGAAGTTGTGATTTTTTCTACTTCAAGTGCGTAGTCCAGCAGTGGAGTGGCTGGGAAGTGCTGCTTCACGTAGTCCTTGAGAATCTGAACTCTCATGTCAGGGTTGTTTATCTGCAAGTTCAGAGCACATTACAGTCAATGATGTTGCCTCTTACTGATACTCTTTGTAGAATTGGGAGAATGTGGTCAATAGCTGCCTCTGAAACTTGCTAATTTTCTTTCCTTTGTTTTTGCTCTTCCCCACCCATCCCTAAAAATCCCTCCAGTTTGTCCTAGTGCAGTTTTCTTACGGATTTCACTCGGTGTCCAATGCCCATGATCAGCTTCCCTTCTTTCTTCATCTTATTCACAAATTCCATGGGGATAATCCCACTGTCAAAAGCTTTGCTGAACATTTTGGCTGCAGCATCAAGTGCTCCCCCAAACCGGTCACCCTGGGTGCAAGACACAAGGGCAATTACATCAAAGGACTCCACAATTAAGTTACACAAGATTATCCCCCCCATCCACCCTCCTGGTCTCTAGCATTCGTGACATTAGAGTTGGGCAGGCACCTGAGAGAAAGCAGCTGCTTATCTCTCACACGAGGGCCAATTTGCAGCCAGTGCATCTCTGCTAGAGACAACGTGGGGGAAAATGCAATCCAGTGTCTGTTTTAGCAACTCTTGTCAGAGTTCACGCAACCAAACAGAGTCAACACTGACAGCAATTTGGCTGCTACAAAATATTTCTAGACTCAAAGGAGACAAACTACTCCGGCTTACTGGAAAAATGAACCAGATTTGAAACAGGGAGCACCAAACTATTAGAGTTGAAATTCAAAGTGTGAATGGACAGACACCACCAGTCTATGACTCTGCAGCCAATCCAAAAATTATTAGTAATAATACCTAGAAAAGTAATGAGTAACAAAGCTAAACCTCCTGAATATCAGGTACTCACAATAGTAAGAAGGCCTGAAGTGAGGCTTGAAACCAGATCTTTGCCAGCCCTGGCACAGACGATGGTGTTGTGGGCTCCGGACACGGCTGGCCCGTGGTCTGCTGTCACCATCAGGCACATCTCAATGAACTGGCAGGCATACCTGGGTAACCTGGGCACAGACACCACATCAGTCAGGGACAGAACACAAACACAAATGTTTGCAAAGTCCCCGGCCTCTCCAGAGCTGAGGCGACACAAGTAGTCACAGAGTGTGAATCAGGCCTAGAATACAGAAATTCCCTCAATGCACCACAAGGCTCATGGAAAACTTCATCCTGAGATTAAAATACACTGTATGCAACCTGAAATGCTGACATGGTGTCATGGAGGGAATACAGAGATATCATTCCAATGCATCTACCTTCACAAAGGAATCCTGGAGCTACTTTTTTTTCTTAGAAGTCTATTAATAAACAAGAAAAACTCCAAAGAATCTGCAAACTTTCACAAGAACTGCCTCACCTCCTCTGAAACCAGAGCAGGCCTAGAACCCCTCCAATTCCCATCTCTTCTTTGAAGACCTCGGTGATGGGCATCCCAGCATAGATCAGCTCCTGTCCTCGCTCGTCACAGATGCTGGTCATGAAGGAAGCTGGTTTGCGAATTAGTCCCAGCTCCTGGAATTGCAGAGCAAAGACAGGATGTTGAACAACCCACACCAACAGAGAGGGGCAGCACAGGGCAGACTGCAAACAGCAACGCCTCAGGCTTGCCCTCAGAGCAGCTTCCACAGCCCAGAACCAGCACAGCTCACAAGTAACACTACAAAGCACAGGTATATCCCCAACATGGCAGCCAGAATCACAGCCAATGTCCTGTCTGATTCCAAGAAACCCAAAACCAGGTAAATCAGCACAGCTCACCCTTGCCCAGGAGTAATCCATTGGCACAGTTGGAGGAGGCACTTCCTCAGCTGGTTCAATCACTCTTTTGGCCACAAGATCCTGGTACACAGACCTAGGGAGAGAATCCATTCAGTAACTTTGGTCCTTCTAAGAGATCCAAGAAAGGTGATCTAACCTAGACCTTAAAACCCCACAACGAGTAGAAGCTGCTTTCCTTAAGCATAAAAATACTCCCTATCAGGCCAGAATCAGTGCCCTGACAGCTTTTGTCTGCTGCTGAAGGTGCCCTGTGAGTGTGACTTACTGAATGACCTCTCCCAGCTCATCGAAACTCCGGGGAACAAACACTCCAGCTTCCTTTAAGGCTTGGTTCTTTGCTACAGCAGTTTCGGAGGCCTGGTTGGCACAAGCTCCTGCATGGCCAAACTGCACCTACAAACAGGAAAAGGGAGAACTAAGGAATACAATACCTGCAGAGAGTGCAACAGAATAGAGCCCTCACTGGGAACACCAGTGCCTGCACATCTGTCTCCTCTGGGCTATGAAAACTCCTGGTGGCAGTCAGAGCCAGCAGGGCAACCACAGGGATGTTCTGAACTGGAATCCCTCCAGGCTCATTGATTCACGTTATGCCTCCCTAAACTGCCCCACTTCAGGGCTGCTTAACACAGATCTTTGCCATCCCCACTCCAGAAACAGGCAGCTATTGGAGTTTGTTGCTTTCCCTGGGATCTTTGGGCTCCCTTCACAAGTAAGCAGAATCCCCTGGAAATTTCCTGTGACACAACTATAGATATCTTTAACATTTATATTTAAGAACTTTTGAACATTAAAGTTACTACTGCCAGTTCTTGAAGGTTTAGGTACAATGAGTGAAGTTGTGGTTTTCTTCCTGTTGTGCATATATCCTTACTTTATGCATTTGCCCCCATTTTTGCACACACCTCTGAGGAGAACATGGTGGCACAAGTACCAATGCACCAGCACACCACTGGTTTGGTGATCCGGCCTTCTTTAATGCCCCTGCAGATCTTGTACTCTTCTGTGCCTCCGATCTGCAGGGAGAGAGAGATGGTTTCCAAGCTGCACTTTTGATAAAACCAGCTCCAAGACATACACAGAAGCATTGCTGGGAGTTTTTCTCCTTTTTCACAGAATAATGGCTGAAGTCTCAGAACAAGATTTCTCTTGTTCTTCTGATTTTTCTTTTTCTTTTTAGATAGGGAAGACTATACTTGCCTGTGGAATACATTCAATTTCTTCTGATGAAAGCAGCAAGAAATAAAATTTGGAATATTGAAGAATAGTAGAAGTAGCTGCTATTTAGCATCTTTGCAACCAGGTCAGATGCTCCCAAAACAAACACCACACACAAGTATTTCTCAGATAGTGAAGCAGTCTCACTCACCTCCCCCAGTACTACAATCATCTTCACTCCTGGAGTATCCTGATAACGCAAGACATGATCCATAAAAGTTGAACCAGGATATCTGTGTGCAGTACAGGGGAAATGATAGAAACTTATTTCATATACTTTTCTGAAAGAAAAATTAACACCCAACCTGCTTTTCCTTCTCCAAATTACCAACAATTCTTGTGTTGACCAAATTGGAAACCAGTGCCTACTGAAGGTGCCAACTCGTACCTGTCTCCTCCGATGGCCACCCCCTCATAGACCCCGTCGGTGGTTCGGGAGATGATGTTGTTGAGCTCGTTGGACATCCCTCCAGAGCGGGACACGTAGGCCACGCTGCCAGGGCGGTACAGCTTCGATGCCAAGATGTTATCCAGCATGCCTCCTGTGTTGCCTATTTTAAAGCAACCTGGCTTGATCCCACCAACCTGTAAGAGAATAAGAGAAAGGTGTAAAGCCCTTTAAAATCATGAAACTGAGGAACACTTGTGTAAGGCAGCCTTGCTAGAATTTGTATAGAGAAGGGAGGATGGCAAAGACTTTAAGATGAGAGACTAGCACACACTTCCTGTGACTAAAGACGAAGTGGATTGTAGGATACACTTCATTCATCAGAGAAAGCTGATCTGAAGGTTAAGACAGACAGGAGAAGGCAGCCCTCAGTACTTACAGTTGCAGGCCCAATGATGGTGACTCCCTTTTTATCAGCTGTCTTGATCAGTTTGCGTGTCAGGGCCTCCGGAATGCCCTCGGCAATAATGGCAATGGTGCGGATCTGCAGCGAGAGAAAGAAAACCATTGGTACCCCACAGGGCAGCCCCTTGTCAGGCCCCTGGGAGATGACTCTGTGCACTCTCATCCAGGAAAGCCCAATGCATCAATCTGCAGGCTGCCATCATCTTCACAACAGGCTCAATGCTCTGGTCAGGGAATTTTCTCCCCCTTGCACATCAGAGCAGCACTGTGACACAGCCAGCCTGAAGTAGTTAGTGCTAACCAAAAAGTGCCAAGTTCCTCTTAAACAAATTGCAAATCCAGCACTAGGATTTGCCAGGGACCCCCAGCATCCTCCTTACATTCTGTAAGGGGTTAGAATTGGGGGTTATCTGCTAAGTCAGAAGACCAAGACAATTTGCTAATGCCATCATGGCTTAAGAAACACCTGTACCCTGCTGACAGGGTCTTCCTTCTTCATTTGGGCTTCTTCTGGATCCTGCACTCACCTGAGGATAATTCATGGTTTCGACAGTGCTGTCATAGGCAGAGCGCAGGGACGCAAAGTTGATGAGAACATCCACCTCTGGGTGCTTCCTCATGGCATCTGACATGTTCTTGAAGACTGGGATCAGGATTTCTTTGTGGCCCCAGTAGAACTTCTGCCTGTGGTCACCGCTGTGGAAGAGAAGATGGAAAAGCCCTGACCTTAAGGCTGCTGGAAAGGCAAAGGGACACAGCACATGCAGACAGAGGAGTTTACAAACCCCATTCTCAGCCCCCGAGACTGACTGAGACACGAGCACGTGAGCGTGTCTGGGGAGGGACCAAATGACAGCAGAAGGTTCTTCAGAGAATAGGACAGAGCAGCTTATGGAAGGAGACGGGCTAATGGGGACAGAGGCATCCAGCAAGATGAATAAGCTCTCCCTCAGTGAAGTTACCAGAGCCTTAACTCTACTCCAAGCTGGAAGACAGAATGAGGCACAGAAAGAGTAATGAATGAGAGGCATGCAAAGCTGTGTCACTGGGCTGGTGCTAACACTGGACTGGGGGAACAGGAAACCAGTATCTGTAGTGAACAGCCAGGACAGCAATGGGAGGGCCAGTCAGCTTCCCAGTCCTGCTACAGTGGGATTCTGTCCATCCCACAGGCACTGGAGGGGAAGCACCTGGGAAGGTTTCACTGTTGGTATTTCATACACAGTAGATGCTCTGACTGGAACTGCAGTGAAGTCTGACTGGGCAGTCATTTAAGTGTGTGGATACTGGCTGTGCTCCCATACCAGTACATTCGTGACAGAACATTCCAGGTTTTGCCAGCCTGGCTCCCTCCAAAAGGTCAAGCAGAACCAGATAATTACAGATAGCCTTAATCCCTTTTGCTTTTTCCTCCTTAATCAAGTGCAGCACTGCCGGAGGCTGCCACTCACCTACAGACATGGGTGTGCTTGCACTCAGTACCCCGAGGTCTGCACTTGCTGAGAAGTTATTACAGAGCTGCAATTACCATCAGAGCTGCAGAATAACAGTACAAGGTTTTAATTGTCAAGAGGAGAAATTCTCTGCAGGACAGAGGCTGATTAGATATAAGCTCTCCAGGATGTCTGTAAATACCACAGGAATGAACCAAGGCTCCTGCCTGGCTCTGGGCTCCCACCTCATTGTACTGGAAGCAATAGCTGCTGTTTCCCTTCTCCCTACTTGCCCTGTCCCACAGGGAGACACCTACACTGAGGAGGTACAACAAAACAGCTCATGCACACCCAATAGCCCCTCTCACCCCTGTAGGGATGAGTAGAAGAGGGTAAACACCACAAGGGAACTCTCTATCCCACTGAAGGATCCACAGGCTTCCTGCCTGTTAAGAAACCACTGCTGCTATTGGAAAGAATATTAACAAGATTTTTTTTTCTTTTAATTTTGTTTGACTACATACCTGCTTTGGTTTGTCAGCAGAGCTGCTATGATTCTGGATAATATTTGGAGGGGTAATTCCTGCTGCTGCAGGCACAAATCAAGGTGTCTCAGACAAGCACACAGCCAACAGCAGGTGAGTGAAAGAAGCCTTACACAGCCTGCCTGCCTTTGCTAAGCCAGAGGGCTGGAAAGAAAGCCCAGGCAGTCACACCTGCCTTACTCACTGAGTGAAGAACAGAATTTGGACATCTTTTAAAAGCACATGAAGTGGAACTTCAGTTCTGTGGTGAACATTAAGCTGTTTCAACAGCGCAGCCTGAAATCAATAGTTGAAGAAAGCAGCCTACAAAGCCAACCCGGGGGTGGAAGGGAGCAGAGGAGAAGGTGTTCCAGCAGGGACAGAGACCAGGGCAGAGCTCCACTAAAGAATCACAGAGACAGAGAGGAAGAAGGTCACGGAAGAGTTGGAGGGAAATGGAAAAGCGACGCAGTCCCAGGCTACTTACGTGAATGGATAAACCATGGCAGCCACGGAGGGCTCATCCCGGGAGCAAATATAATCAAAGTCCAGCATTCCTTGGACAGCCCGGGTCTGCATCCCCCACACGATTGCCTTGGTGTGGCGGCTGAACAGTGCTGTGGCTTTACCTGCTCAGAGAGAGGGGAAAAAAACCAAACCATCTTCAAACTGTACACCTGAGCAAGACACAAACTGCGACTTTGCCAAATGCCTGCTGAAAGGCTCCTGGGTGAGTGTGTTCCTCCACCTCCAAACTGAAGCCAGGAGATGAGCTGCAGTTTGCAGGATGGAGTAGCCACACTGTCCAAATTAAGGAAGAAGCTGTAGATGAAGCAGCAACCCCTTCCCTGGATTCTGAACACAGCAGCCAGGTTTTGGGGTTCACTAAATGGGTAAGTGAATCACAGGAGGGAGCTGGTATAGGAGGTAAGTGAATACTGCCTCTCCTCTCATGGGCCTTTCATAGTTCTCCCAGTTTTCTTATGCAAAGCAGAAGAGAACTTTGAATTTCATGTATTTATTTGTATGTAGCCCACAGTCTGGGCAAACCATGGGAGCCTGGTCAGGGCATCATAGTAGAATGATAGGAAATTTAAAAAAAAAAAAGGGGGGGGGGGGGGGGGGNAAAATAAAGGAGCTCAACATACTCGGGTTTTCTTTCCTTTTTTTTTAATGATCAGACTCCAACATAAACTTGATGGCTCCAAGAATTTATATATGGCCCAAAACTTAGTTTCAGGGGACAGAGTCACAGGAAAAGCAACAGTTCAGCCAGTGAGGATGGACTGTTGGCTTAAAGTCTATTTACACCACTTGTCACAGCACAACACTGAATCCCTCCTTCTGACTCCAGGCAGAATTAATTTCAAAACTTGTAAAATCTCAGAACTGATCCACCTGCTGAGGCCAACCTGGGCTACTGCTGAGTTCTTTCTGGATTTGGATCAAAGGTAAACAGCATTAGGGATTAAACAGGACACTGTTCCTCTGGCTTCAACAAAAAATCAGTCCCTGCTCTCCAGCCCTACACACTCACAGTTCAGATTCACTGCAACATGCCTTCTTATAAGGGAACTGAAAATTCTGTTTATCTTGCAGGTGCCTGTTAGGGGGTACTACAAGTGTTCCCAGGAACACCAAAATTCAGACCCAGAGGCGATGATGTTTGTCTGAGAGCAAGCAAGCAACAATCCAGGAATTCCCCTTCTACTGTCCCTCCTCATGATAAGGGAGGTAACTTGAAGCTCTACTTTGCCCCCAGTTCATCAGTTTATTCTCACATCGCATAGAGCCCAATAGAGTCTTAAAGTCCCTATAAAATAACTTCACTGAGCACAAGCTTTAATGGTTTGCTGGACTGTTAAGGCAACATTTAGTTAATCTGTGACTTTTCTGTACTTTCCAAACCTGATAACCAGGGCCCCTGCACTACTTTGTTTCCCTTTGAAACAAGATAGCAGTTATTGGTCACAATTACTGACTCCTCCTTTTGGAAAGCAAAGAGAACAGAGCTTTTCACTATGTGCCTTGGGCTTTTCTTCTCTGAGATGGTTGTGTGGGGGAAGGGAAGAAAAAACAAAGTTTGTTTGAGACCTGGCCCTCTCTCCCCCAGAAATAGGAAGTATTTGTGCAGAGGCATGTGTGAGCTGCACTTGAAAAAACAGATGAGAAGTTCACACGGTGACAGCTAAATATGCTGGGCAGGAGGAAAGGACCAGACAACACAGCAAACTTTTGGAGAGAAAAAACAGCAACAAAACCAAGAACTAAAAAAGTCAGCTGCCAGCAAGGCCAGGCACATTCAGCTGGTCACACAGGTCCTACCTGAACCAGGTCTCGAGGCTGGGATTGAATCTGTTAAAGAGAGAATCACTCATGCAATGGTGTGACAGAGCTGACTGCTGCCAGCCCACTGGCCAGGCACCCAGGCAGGTGCTGCAGCAGTCCTCCTCTCCACAGCACTCAGGGCTTTTGGGTTTGCTCTTGTTAAAAAACAAGCAGACTGGAGCCCTCTCACTGTACTTCCTCTTGTTGTGCTGTTCCTGAACATCCCAGATCAGGGCAACTCTGACTTGCCATGTGTATGAGCTCATGGCACAAGTGAGCTGCTAAACCACTTAACTACACTCAAAACAAAGATAGGCAGGTACCACTAATACATTATATATATTAGATATATATAATATAATATTCTGGATATATTTATATCCAGAAAAAAAGCATTTGTCTCATGCCCATCCTGCCTTTGGGAACAGCAGAGCACTGCCAGCAGCACTCCCAGGGCTGGACTTACCAAGAGGTGCTGTTGCTTTTGCCTTCTTAGCTGGAGCAATACCATCTGGTTTGGACTCAGAGAAGGAGGCAGTTCTGCTCGGTGCTGGAGTCTGAAAGATTCAGAAGCCAAGTCAGTGAGGGACAGTGCTCCAGGTATGGCCTGCAGCACAGAGGAGGAGGTGGCCTCACTTTGGCTACACTGCTCTATTACAAAGAAAACCGAAGAAAATGAGTTTTCGATTGGACCATGTCAGTCAAGTGACAGAAAACTGAATGACCCAGTAGGTTCACCAGTCCCAGCTTTGAGAGGCCACACTTCCTGCATGAGTGAGATGGGCACTGAGGTGGCCTCTCCTGATAAACTGCACCAGCAGTCGTGTTTGTTTTCCTAAAGCTTCCTACAAATACACTAGAGGCCAAAATGTGTTTCCAGCCTGTCTGGAGAGGGGCAGGCAGGGGCCGGTGCTCACCGAGGGGCTGCCGCTGGCGTTGAGGAGGAAGTTGGCGGTGTGCGCCGCGGCGGGCGGCTGGTTGGGGATGGGCCGGTGGCCCAGCGCCATGCCCACGATCGCAGTCATGTGGGTCTCCGTGCCAAAGACGTGGATGGGGATCCCCGTGGTCTTCCCTGTGGAAGTACACAAGAGCAGTCAGCCTCCTCAGGGGAAAGCTCTACCAAAGGGAAGCACTTAACCTTGAGAAAGCTCAGCAGAAAGCAAGTAGGAGAATCAAGATGCAAGAACAAAACTTAAGGACAAGCTTGGTCCTTACCAACTTCTCCCATGACACGTAACCCTTCCTGGTAGTTTGGGCCTCCTCTTCGTACAAAGATCCTCACCTCATGCTCCTTCAGAGGGCCTTGGTAATCCTTAATTGCTCTCACAATGCCCTAAAAGAAACACACAGGACAGGTGACCCAGGCAGCCAGACATTTACCCTGTCCCATCATCTCAGGAACTCCTGGAAGAGATAAACTATGAGCCTCAGCCAAACATGGAATTGGGAAGAAGGGCTGAGGGCTGACAACTGTGTGTGTTCGCTGATGTTTGAGACCGGTCACTTACTTTAAAGGTGGCTGCTACATTGGTGAAGTTTGCAATGCTGCCTCCGATAATCAGGATCTTCCCTGAGGGAAGAAACACAGGTAAGTAAAACCATCTCAAGAGCAGAGTACTCCAAGATCAGGAAGCAGTTAAGGACAAAGTGAAACTAAGTTGCAGAGTAACCAGCTGTGTTAAGTAGACAAAAAACCCCTAAAGCAGTTGAGTTTAGTAGAGCCTGGAAGATAAGAGCTTTGTACCAAGCAAGAATGTTTGATAAGGATCTCTCAGGCCCCATGGAAAACCACAAGTCCTCTCTTTGAAGCAAGAGCTGACAGAAGTCCAGCCCTGATTCCCTCAGAAGGCAGCAGTACATTAAAAGCTCTGCCAGGGAAGGCTAAGCACAGTAACAGCCCAGATTTGTCCAGGTTTTTCTGCCAGACACAGCTTCACAGCTTTGGAATTGCAGCAGCTCCCTTACCTTCTGGGTGCTTCTCTCGGGTCATGAGGGAGAGGATGGTTTTAGCATAGTCATAGGTCTGCTGCTCACTCGGGGCTCCTGAGTATTCCCCATAGTTCGCCAGTTCATTCACACCCCCCAGGTCACAAATGGTGTCACTAACAATAAAAAAAGCAGTTATTTGAGAGATTAGTTATAATTTGAGTCACTATAAAGTTCCTAAAGTATTCCAAATCCCTGGGGAAGTGGGACTCTTAACAGAGGGACAGTGCTGTCTGCTGAAAACAAAGCTGCTCTTGTCTTGGTACCAAGTCAGATTAATCTTGTCATGCTCCCCAGATGCAAACTCAGTGACCACTACAATAATCACATTACCCTCAACAGCCTCCAGCCAGCTTGTTTCTTTGTAAGACAGAAAGGAACTGTACCTCTGTAAGAAACTGTATCTAACCCTAACCCTTCCAAAATTAAATTCCATAACTGACACTAAGTTCCATAGCCTGGTGAAAAATCCATACAGCACCTTCATTCTGAAGAGATGCCAAACAGTCACAGTACAGGAAAAACGTAGGAGTAGGAGAGTCTACTTTCCAGAGGTGGCAGCAATTATGTTCTCTCCAGGATATGAAATCCTCCCTCTCTGGAAACTTCACTTCCATTACCTGTACACCACTGAGGCACCACCACCAGCCACCATGGTCCAGATCCTGCCTTTGGGGTTCAGGATGGTAAGCTTCAGGCTGGCCCCACTCTTGGCATCCAGGTCAGCAATGTAGGCTTCCTGCAGAGAGAGCAGCACAACCTCAGCTTCCTCCTGCACCTGCCTTTTCCATCCCAAGGGCTCATTGTGCTGGGTGCATTTGGACACACAGAGCAATCACACCTCATCAGCTACAGCTAAGGGACAGCAGAGGTACAAACACAGCGTTTGTCAGGGACAGAGGCCCAGCTCCACCCCTCCATCACACAACAGTCACAAAATCTGAACAGAACTGGAGTCTGTTCTGGCCTTGTCTGAGACTGAGACCTGAGGAAATCTAAAAATTATCTCACCCATGGTGACCACTCTGGCTGTGCTGGAGCCAGGAACATAATCACTGAGAGCTGTAATTTGGCTCAACACGGTGCTCCTGCAGCCCAGCGTGCCAGGCTGCTGAGCAGCACTTCATCAGAGTTCATTAACATTCCCAGCAAAGACTCTGCCATAACAATCTTCCCAGGGACTTGGAGAGGGATGATTCAGAGACAAAACCTGAACTAATCCTTTTAAGAGCAAACTGAGTTGAGTGTTGGCATCCAGCAAGCTACAAGGAAAGGAACAGCTAAATGGATTTCCTGGCCACAGTACAAAAACCTTCCAACTGAAGCATAATTATAATCATTAAAATGAAAAAGTCAGGACACAAATCTTTTTGGAGAGAGAAGAACAGACCCCTGAAATAAGTAACAGAATAATTAAGGAGAGAGCTCTACTTCCAACAGCCTCTGAAGCTGCTGGGACCCATGTCTGGAGCAGTGCTTGTGCATCCAGCAGTACAGACCCAGGCAATTTGGAGAGGGAACAGGCACTGCTAGCTTTACAGCAAAGTGCTGCCTGCAGCCCTCATCTTGTCCTCACTTTTTTGAAAAACAGGTGTATTAACACCTTCTTACTTAAAAGTTTCAGGAATGGTGATTATTTTCTCTGGATTCACGCTTGGATGCAGCATTTGCACACAGCTGCTGCTCTGCTCTCAGAACTGTCACTGAAACACTGAGGGAACATTAGCTCCCACAGGGCTCCCAGTAACCACTGCTCCAAGAGAAAAATAGTGATGCTGAGGGGAGCAACACGGGCAGGAACCACAAAAGGAAGCTCTGCACAGGCACAGAGCTCTGGCACACAGCTGCTGAAAGTTAAATATCAGCCTCCATCAAAAAACAGTCAATTCTGAACTAAAGAACTGACCAAACAGAGCTGGGAAGCAACTGCAGTTCAGAGTGTGATTCTGAGCAGTCCCAGGAGTACAAATACCCGTGCACAGCTTATCATGGACAGCGCTGCCAAGGTGCTTGAGACGCAGCAACAAAACCACTGGAAACAGCAACACCATGGGCATACAAGCAGTGATGAATTCAGGACACAATGAAGGAATTCCAGCTGTCACTTGCCTCAGGGTAAGCTTCCCTGCCAAAAGGAGGGGGGAACTCCACATCCCCCCACTTCACTTTGCAGATGTAGTCAGCCGTCGCATCAATCTTCGCAGCCAAATCAAGGATGTAAACACCATCCTTGGTCACCACTGCAGTGAAAAACATCACAATTAGCTCTGGGTTGTACAGAGACACATTACAGATTTACTCCAACATCTGGCACCACACAGACATCATTGCAAAAGCTGGGTGATTGCTGTTTCCCCTGGCACTGGGCAGTATCGACCAGCCCCAGCAAGTCCCTGGAGGAATTAACCAGTAACTATGGCCATGGTCCAGGCTCTGCCTCAGGGGCTGTTTTGTTCTACAGTGTAATTTTTACATTCTACAGTTCTGCCTTAGCATTCCCTGCAAGGGAATTTTTCATTTCCTCGTTTTTAATTGACTGAGTGAACAGCTCAAAGGCCTATCACCGCCACTTCCGTACTTCTGCACATGGCACCTGGTGCTGTTGTGAATCACAGAACCAAAGGAAGGATCAAGAACACGTTTCAGTATTTCAGAACAGAAAGTTCTGCTTCCAAAAATATCCATTACCTAATGGATTGATCTCGAGGTACGTAAAATACAGATCTTCATAAAGGTTGAACAGGCCACAGATGAAGCTGGCCAAGATGCTATAGAAAAAAGGGAAGAAAAAGGTAACACAAGTTAACAAAAGCAGCCAGATCTAAGTACAGCCTGCTCTGTTTGTTGGTATTACTGGCAGTCTGTAAATCTACTCGGCATCAATTTCTTTCATTCTCATTCATCTTCTCTGGATGGGGACTGGGTGATGGATGACTCAAGGGAAGGAAGACCTTGATGACTCATCTTAATTACCCTCCACCAAACTCTGCTGAGGACACAGTTGCTCACAACTGTCAGAGCTGCGCAGTCTGATTTATCTCCCCACAAGACAGAAGCACATCGTTGCCTCCCTGCTGATACCCATCTTTGTCAGATCTGAGCTTGTTAGCTGTGATGGGGAGGAGGCTGAAGTGAACTGGTGGAGTGACAGGCTCCTTCACCCTTCAGTACTGCTCAATGTCAGCAAGGATTAGGCTATGTTTGGAAAAATCATGACTCATATTAGGCTAACTAGGTATGGGCATCTAATTGAAGGAGATGCAGAAGCCTTGAGATCTACAGATAATTCTGCAGAAGGAAGAACAGGAGAATAACTTTGGAGATCAGGCCAGAGCAAGGGAGAGGGAAGTTCTGAATTAGCAGTCAGAGTCACATCTCATCACCATTTCACTAAACAAAAGAAACTTCTCTGCTGGCACAAAGGATCAGAATTCAGTACATGTCTCCAGTCTCAGGTTGAGACCTAAGCAGGCTGACAAGTGCTGCTGCCAAGTAAAGGCTCAGCACTAGGAAACCTTATTTTTGGGCTTCACAGGCAGCTGAGATAAGGTCAGAGAGCTTGGATTGAGGATGCATGGCATATTCTGGAGAGCAGCAAGAAGGGCAGGTGAGTGAGCTTCAGAGTTAAGATAATAGAAGGATGTGGCACTGAGATAAGAGAGAGCAGATGCTGCATGGCTGGTCTACTACTGCATCTCTACTTACTCCTTCTTGTCAGCTGGTGCATGCTGCAGGAGATGCTTCTTCACATCTGATTCACTGAGCTTCTCATCCACTGCCACGAGCAGCTTCTGAGCTTTGGCATCCACATCTCCCACATCCACGCCCCCTTCGTGGTGGAAGAGCACATAGTCCCCCTCACGGGCAGCGTATATGCACACATAGAACTCTTCCTCCTGTGCCACAGAGCAGGGACAAGCATTTATCTGACGCCCATCTCTGACACCCAGAGAAAACCCTGGACAGGCTTTTGTGCCAGTGCTGGGATTGGGGCAGCTGAGCCCAACGTCGAGCTTGCCAAGGAGCAGCAGTGCTGCAGTGGCCCTGACACTGCCCAGGGGTGTGCAGCAACACTGTCAGCTCAACAGCACACTCCCAAACTTCTGCTTTCTCCACTGTACCAATCCAGCTAAGCATGCACATCCAAAGAGATTTAAAAGCCTGCTTTAATGGTGTACTAACCTGTTTGTGAGGGACGAAGGGTTCAATCAGAAAGTTCTTTAGGATTCCCTTCGTATTAGCAATCTGGGGACAGAAAACAAGATAAACACCCATAATCACTTGCCCAGCACATTTGTGACAACATAAGGAAAGCTTTGAGAATTAATCAGCACTGCTCTAAAATTGCTCCCTCTCCACCGTGCCTCCTGGAGAACCACTCCTCTCTCTCCAGCACAGCGTTCAGCACTGTGACTCCAGGATATCTGATTACAGGAGTCAGTCACCTTTCCCATTCCTAACAGATCAGAGGGGTATCAGAATTACACCAGGACAGCTGCTCTCCTCTCCTGTCCCAGAGACAGCACTGTCACTGGGCCCTGCTCAGCACAGTGAGACACAAGGGCTTGAGAGGATCTTGGAGTAGTGGAAAATTCAGAAGTGAGGAATTCCTGAGCTAGTGGCAGAAGCAGAGGCCTCAGAGTAGTGTTCACCCTGAAATGGTATCAGGGAGCACAGAAGAGCAAGAGAATCCTTTAGCCTCTTCTTATGGGTCCAGGAACTGTTCTGTGTAGGCACTTTCCTGTTATCCAAACCCATGTTTCCAGGCTCAAGAGACACTGGGGGATACTCCCTGCTTCTGAGGACACCAGCAGTCCCAAGTCTGTGGCCTAGTCCTTGCTTTAGATATGGCTGTTGTGTTGTGCTCCCAGTGGGGAGCACTCAAGATACTGCTCCTGCTGTTTCCCAATTCTGCCCCCACCAGCTCGGAGCCGGAGCCAGTGGCAAATCAATCCCAGCAGGGCCAAAGTATAAATTCCTTGAGGCAGCACAACTCCATCAGCTCCCAACACACAGCAGCAGGGATGGCAGGCACTTCATTACCATTAGCACTGCACTGTCATTCCCAGGAAAATAAATATTACACAGCAGCATCGAGTTAAAATAAGGACCTGAAGTAACACTCAATCATCAGCCAAAACACACGGGCTGGCTGCAGTAGAGGACCAGTGATTTTACAGCTTTTATACTGTCCTGGGAACAAAAGCAAAGCACTCACCGTGGTTTCCTGGCCCAGGCGCTGCTTGAGCCAAGCCTTCACCTGATCCAGAGTGAGGTTAATCCCAACCAGTCCAAGCTTCCCACGTCTCTTAATGAGCTGATCTGGCTTCACCACTAAACGCTACAAAAGTTGGGCAAGAGATTTAAAGGAAGAAGGATTAGAAAGTGACTTTGGTCGAGTGGTTCTCTGCAGAAGTGAAGTAAAAACTTAAATCAGTTCTGCACAGCACCCTCCTTGCAAAATTCCTTTAATCTTGGCAAATCCAGCTCCTGGTACAACATGCCTGCAAGTTTGGGTTTTTTTATTCTGTACTTTGAGAAAAGCTGCCTTGTTTCTACTCAGCTGTAAGCAGACATCAGAGGCTGAGGTGACAGCTTGTTCTGTCTTTTTTTGATGAAAAAACCCAGTAAGAGTCATGACAGACATAGACAGTTGATCACAAAAGAAAAAAAGCTCCTGCTGTCACTACACTTTGCTTATGAGACTGGCTAGGGCCAAGGTCATGCACGTTTCAGCCAACTGACCATGGCTCTTTATAAGATACCCATGGATAGCTGCTCCTGGGTTACACATCTCTAGCTTGCAAACATCATTTTAAAGAACCAAAACTAGAACTGGGTGCCATTCCCCTGTACCACTGGTATGTCCTGGAACTTCAGCAACTTAGGAGTCAGAACACGCTGTGCTGCAGTACAGGACACTGAGCAAGGTCTTGCTGCTGGACTCTGAAGCCCTTTCCAGCCTTACAGAACCTGCCTTAAAGGCCCAAGAGCAACCTTGCTCCCCTTCTGGCTTCCTGCAAGGCTTTTGGAAGCACTGCTGATCTCTTCCTGCAGTTCATTCAGGCACTTGAGCGTGGAACATCTAATTAGTGCAGGGCTTCTGTCAGTCAGTCAGTCAGTCAAGGACTATGAGACATTCATGTTCTCCAGCCAACAACTTAATATAATTAACCACTGGAAAGGAGCCAGCTTGGACAGCTAATAAAAAAGAGCTCTGGGTATGTTTTCTCCACAGAAAGTGTGAGGATATGAGATACAGAGATAAATGATTTTGCACTGAAAAATTTTAAAAAGGGAGTTTTCCCTGACATTTTGCTTGGATTCAAGAAAACTAAGCAGTGCCCTAACTTGACATTAAAGCCAGACACAGAGAGAGCACTCCCTGATTTCAGAGAGCAAGGCTTTGAGAACAGGGACTGACATCTCTGAATCAACCTCCTTTACCTTCTGTGCAGTTACAAGCAACTGGTTCACAGTTATCTCTGCTCCTGCATTTCACAGTCTTAAAGGAATAATCGGCCCCCCATGAGGTGATACTGAGCCTTGAAGCATGGCTTGTTTCTTCATCAGGGTTGGGAGGGACTGTGGCAGAGCAGCAACAGCAACCAGTCCTTCAGGAAGGATCTGGAGCAGTGCTCAGGTGCCCCAGGAAGGCAGAGCCTGCTGTCCCTGTCCTTACCTCGCTCAGGAGCCACGGGTGGTCCTGGGTGAGCCGTGCCCAGTCCGTGGCTGGGGTGACCCGGGCATACTTGAAGCGGTTCTGGATGGCAGAGGACGTGCAGATGTACTTGTACAAGAACTCCTTCCCCGTCTGCTCGGAGATGGCTTTGGCTGACATGGCTACCTAGTCTGGATAGGGAAAAAACCAAAAATCCATCATGAACAGAGCCCTGTTCTGGTCAAGAACTCTGCATCACTCAGCTCAACACAAACCCAAAGCAAATCAAAGCCTCCCCACTACACTTAAGATCATAAAACTCCCCTGATAAGCAAGAACGACTCACGTTGCTTAAAACTTCTACCCCATCCCCCTGCCATGCACACTATTTTCATCCAGCCTTGTCTGCAGGGAAAGGCAGAATCTCTGCAGCTTGTCCCAGCCACCACCAAGCCTTTCCCAAACCCACAGCTTGGAGCATCCCCTCACATCCAGGGCAGTGCCCAGCTCTCTCCAATGTCACAACACACCAGGATTGCTCCTGGTGTAACCCACCTACCCCTTTTTCTGGTGCATTTCCAGGGAGGGATCCCCTCCCTCCCACTCACTTCTCTAAGGCATCCCATATTCCCAGTAAAGTCTGACTGTAGGCATGTCAGCAATCCCCATCCCTTTTCTAAAGGGAAAAGAAAACACTGCCAGGATTACCAAAACTAGAATAGGTTTACATCACTGTTTTTTCCTGTTTCAGAACCAGGTTTCTTGGAAAGAGCTTTACATCTGACAGAATAAGATGCTCAAGACAACAACAAAGATTAAGGTTATACAGTTTGTTTTGGTTTTGTGTTTTTTTTTTTTTTAAAGAAAAATTCCTAATTCAGTACCTTTCCTATGGATGATTTTCTTCTCTTTTCAAGTATATTCCAAACTGATGTAAGCAAATGATTTCTGACCTCACGAGTGTAAGTATTCTTTTTGATATGCAACAAAAAAGTCATAGGTGTCAAAGATCCATTTATTTCTAGCTGCCATAAACACTTATTTAAAAGAATACTTCATCCCAGTGACCCTGTCTGCATGTGTCACACCTCAGAACTGGGCACTGTGATGAGCTGGCGGGTTTGGTATGTCTGAGGGGTCAGACTGCTGACAGGGAGGCTCAAGCAGCACCTCCTCCTGCATTTTGAGTGACTGGGGTCATGTCACTGTTCCCCAAGCACTGCCAGTGTGGCAGGAAGCAAAAGCACCCTTGGGATGGATTCTGGGAGAGCTGCAAAGCAGAGTTGCAGCAACACAAAAAAGAGGACTTCAGATTCCATCTGAGCACCTGGACAGCCAAGTACTAGAACAGCTCAGTAAGACTACCTGCCCTCACAAAACACATGCCCCACTTCAGACCCACAGAGGGAAACAGTTAACAAATTCCAGTTATTTCTTGTGCTGCCCTCTGGGTAATAACCATTAGGAATCAGCTGGGCTATTCATCCTATTAGCAAACACAGAATAAGCATTGATTAACTAGAAATAATTAGAAATAAAGAACTTTTCTCCCCAGAGCAGGAAGAAGGAGGTTGGTCCATCCCAACTCCTACTCCATAGTAGGAGGCAGGTTGCATTCCCTGAGCTTCCAAAACCAAACAGGTCAGACTAGGTGCTGTTACTGAAAGCTGATAACTACTTAAGGACCAGCAGTCAACTTTGCCACTGCCATCTTTTCAAATGCAATTCCAGAGTTAAAAATCACAAAGGCAAAGCTACAGCAAAGGCAAAAGACAAAGAACAGCAGGCCCACTTTCAAAGCTCTGATGTGAAATCTGAACACGATTGCATCGCAGCTTCCAATTTGATCCCATTTCAAAACGGGATCAGGCAATGTTTCTGCAGCACCCCGTCTTTCATCAGACTCAACCCCCTCTCCTGTCACTAGAAACACTTGTCCCTAAATGCCTAGTGAAACAGCCCCTGTTAGTTTATTAGCCCAGTGCCAAAGCCAAGGTGGCCTGACAAGAGAGGAGCTCTTGTGAGCAGCCAGAGGACACCAAACCCCAAACCAAGAGCCCAGCCCGATCCTGCAGGCACACACAGACACCACAGCGCTGCCCGGCCTCACAGCTGCACACACACAACTCATCCGTACTGCACAGCCCAAAACTTTCCACTGGAATTTGTACTTAAAGCAGAGCTCTCTTTCTGAGAGCAAACCCTGCTCCCACAATACCTGCAGCCACCATTTGTTCTGCCTGGGAGGGAGCTGCACTATTCCTGCTTCAAACCCTTTCAAATCCATCAAGTCCACAATCTGCTCAGGGCCTGTCCCAGAGAAACAGTGTCACAGCTCACTGCAGCAGAGCAGATGGGTAAAAGAAAATGGCAAGCATATTTCTTTAAGAAACCTAAGTATTTGTCATTTCTCCAGGGTGTCACAGAGCCTCTGAAAAGCACTGCAGAACTTCAGTCCACAATTACAAATTAAACCACTCAGGCTGATGTTGGTTATGCCAATGAATACCCTGCAATTGCAGGAAACTGGACACAGGGTGTCCCTCAGGTCTTATTACAAACAGTCCTGTAAAAAAACCTCAGTGGGAACAAGTCCCATACATGGGATTCCTTAAACCTGAGGGACACAAAGCAGAGCTGTTCCTCTCTCAGAACCATTTCGGGTCTTTTTTCTGTTGTTTCATTCTGCTGCTCCCCTGGTTTCCCTCACAACTTCATAATCTCATTTTTGCAGTAACACTACTGGGGTAAAGAAAGGAAACTACAGAATTCTTACAATAGCAGTAGACGAAAAATAACATCCTTGTGTCATGGCAACAGAACACCAGGAACAAGGCTGTTCTGACCTTATCTACCCGAGTTTCACATTTCCTAAACATTAGCAAGTCTTTAATCACGCCCCTCACTCAGTTTTTCCACTGTTCTAACCCTGCCTTTCTCGTGGAGAGAGAAGCTCTCGAGAGAGCACAAAGCAATTGCTTCAGTCTGCTGAACTGTTAAGCTAAGAGATCAGTGGGAAAATAATCCATAGGGCATCAGCAATTCCGGGCTGTCAGTGCTCATGCAGGTCCCTTGACAACCAGGGAGACACGATCAGAGCAGGTCCATTAACTCACTGCATCTGTTCTGCTGACACCAAGCAGGGGCACAGACTCATGTCACTACAGAGGCAGAGGAACTGAACCTCCCCAGTTTCCCACGAATGAGACAGGTTCAAACTCTCATCTGTCAGAATAATCTTATTTTCAGTCATGTCTAGCACCTGCAGTGCTGGGGAGAGCAGTGGCTGCACCTCTGAAGGTAAACTCAGGGGAAATGTCCCTGTCTCTGCCCAAAACACAAGCTGTGGGATAACAACCTTCTCTTCCACTGCCCTGTTCAGCATTCATTAGCCAAGACTGAGCTGCAATTTTCTCAGCACTTCAGGCCCCAGACCTTGCACCCACCACACACAAGGGCAGATTCATGTCAGCAGCACAAGTGCCACAGATTTCTATTAATGATTTGTGTTCATTTAGTGAGGCTCCAACACAAACAGCTTCCCTGCAACACCTCGGAGACCTTTCTCTCATCATCTATACCCACCGATTCAAAAGGAGCTGGATTCCAGCCTTTGCTAGCAGGTCCAGAGCAAGTAAGAGACAGGGATTAGATCATATTTTCAGGAGCTCAGGAGCACTTATTCGTGACCCACATCACCTGTCAAATATATGCAAATAAGTTGATGACTGGGGAAAGTTTCCTGAGTGTATTGTCAGGAAAAACAGCAGAACAGTAGCAAGGCAGGCAAGAGTCCTTGAGCTGGATGTTGTGTTTGCTGTGACAAAACTGATATGTCTGCCCCAATATATCAGCAACCAGCTGAAGGATGCATGCAACAAATCCAAAGGAAACACAGATGGAGAAACAGGGAGGCATTCCTGACACAGAATCCAGGTAAAGTCTCCCTGACTCCCAGGAGATCAGTGATGTGGCACTGCTCAGTGTGACACGGTCTGCTCTGCAAGGGGAGAAAAAGTATTACAGACATTGATTTAGTTTGTTTTTCCTCTAACCAGAGGAAGAGGTGTAACTCAGCTTCACCAATCTGTGTTCACACAGAATGTGGTGCTCACCTCTGGAATTCTCTGAGATCTGGATTGGTACTGTCCTCCAATTGTACCTGAACGACACTTGAGACCAGAAGGAAATGACTCCCTCTGCAGTGAGGACTTGACTCCCACTCTCCCAAGAACTGTGCCAACAAACCCACGCCATAAAGCAGCCTCTCCCCTCCATTCCGGGTCATTTATTAACACAGTTCAAGCTAAGCCAGTATTTTCAGCCCGTGGCAGCATGAAAAGTTACATCAGCTCCCACCTGGCAAACCCGTGTGTTTCGTCAGAGGATGGTGAGGGCTCAGGGCCCAGCCAACGCGAGGTCATGGTCCTGCAGCTGCGGTTGGGAAATGCTGTGTGGGGTAATGCAAACAGGTGTTGCATGCCCAGCTCCTGCACACATGGAATCTCAGAAAAACACAGCAGCCAGGGAGGAGCATGGACCATGGACCGGTTACACGTGGCTAACAGAGAGGAGCAGACAGGCTCCACACACCTGGTGGGCACCCAGTGCCACAAGGGGGGAATTTGGGAATCCTGTCATTAAAGATCATCTTCTTCTGCAGCCTTGGGGCTCCTTAACAAGCTTATTCCTTAAATCACTTGCACAGCGTATGGCAGTAAAGGGCTCCCTGGTCACCATCCAACTGTAGCTGTCCTTGTTTGGGAACCACTTCAGGCAGCGCTGGAACCTTGGGAAGAGCCCTGACACCTGGAGAGAGCTGCAGAGTCTCACATGCAGGATATCCAACATGGTGCAGGTAACAGCACTAGACCGCAGAGCTGATACTCTGAGCTCCAAACCCACTTAGGGATCAGAAAGAGCACAGACATCTACAAACAGGATAGTCAGGGCGCACCGCAGTTGTCAGCCTGCAGACAACAAACTGTTTAACAGAGAGAAGGGAGAGTCTGTATAGCAGGATGAGAATTTCGAAAGCGGCAAGACAAACAGGCGTGTTTGCAAGCAGCAAACAGGACAGCTGGAACACAGCCGACTGTCCTCGGAAGGGAGCGACACATGGGCTGTGCACGCTGCTGCTCGTATGGGAACAGCGTGATCCCGACGCGGGGCTGCTCCTCCAGGATGGCCACGAAAGGATTTTCCTTATGGCAAGGGAGGCAAATGCTTTGCCCAAGGCTTCCTGGGACCTGGGGCGAAAAATGCGTAAAGCCGGACCCTTCTTCCCAGCGCCTTGGTAATCTCTGCGCTGTGACCACCGCACACTGTCCGTGCACCAGAGCCGCCCCGGCCACCCGGAACCGAGCGGGCACGGGCACCGCTGCGAGGAGACCCTGACGGAGCGGCGGCGGCACCGCCCGCAAGGTCAGCGGCGGCCCCGCCGGCGGGAGCGAGGAGCTCCACTCCGGACCGCACCGGGACAGCAAATGCCGCCGGCACACCCGCTAATTGAGCGAGCCCGCAGGCTGCGGGCCGCTCCCGGAGCTCGTCCGCCCAACTGCGAGCTATCGGGACCGGGGCCGCCCAGAGCCAGCACGGCTCCCGCCCCAGACGCGTGGGCGCCGCGGCAGCGCCGGCAGAGGGGCCGCGTGAGGCCCCGCCACGTGCCGGGCAGAGCTCGGCGCTGCAGCCGCCCCAGCANGCGGCCTCCCCGGCCCATCGGGCTACGGCCGCCGCCGCCGCCCATTGGTCGCCGCCGCTACCACGTGCGCGTTGCCTGAGCGCCCGCCGCGCACCCATTGGCCGCCGCCGGTGGGGTGCGGCCGCGTAGCCTTGTGGGAGTCGTAGTTCCGGCACCCCCGTCCCACCCTCGGCCGCGCTCCCGGCCGTGACCCCTCACGCCGGACCCGCCGCCGCTGACGTCACCGGCCACGATGACGTCACAGGCCCACCGCCCAACGGTACCGGCGGCGGGATCGGGGCTCCTTCCCCAGCGCCGGGACACGCCGAGAGGCCTCCCACGGGCGTGTTGTGGCTGCGGGGGCGGGCGGCGCCTGGTGGTACCCACGGGGGAGTGGCGGGGTTGTCAGAGCCGGGTCACCGGTGCCGCTGCGGGCGGCACCGCTGGGGCGCGATCCCCAGGGACGCGGCCAGCGGGAGCGGGGCAGCGGGGCGAGACCGCTGTGGCGCTCATGGACCCTCCCGAAGCACCGGGAGCGTCCTGTCTCTCCGCTGCTCCGTTTCCTCACCAGCCTCTCAAGGCAGCCGCCACTGCTCTCCTGCTTCCTAGGCGTGCCCACCCCACACTCACTTTGTCCCTGATGTTTCTAGCCCGTGACTAACGCGCTCATCAGCGGCGCTGAGGGAGCACCCGGCGCGGCGAACAGGCGGCCTTGTCCCGATGGCCGTGGCTGGGGTGTCCCGATGACAATGTCCCCGGGCTGGGCACAGACCAGCGACAGCCCTCAAGGACACCGTGCTGCTGCCCACCCCGCTGGGGACAGCGTTTTACACCCGGCGGTGCTAGTGGGGGAAAATCTCCCTGCGAAACAGTTACCGAACGCTTCATCCGCCTGAAATTGCCTGCCCGGCCCCCTGGGGACGGGGTGTGTCGGCCCGGCCGCCCACTCCAGAGCTCGGCAGTGTCTCCCCACCCTGGCGTGACCCCCACCCCGCCTCCCGCCCCAGCGGCGGCCGTCGAGCGGCGCTGGGCCAGGGCCAGGCCCAGGGCAGCTCCGAGCGGGGTCCGGAGCCCGGCGGTGCTGATCTGCCTCATGGTGACATGGAATGTCACCGGTTCCGAGCGGGACAGATGCCCTCCCCCGCTCTCACTCTGAGTCACTTGGCAGGAACAAAGTGTTTCAAGCACAAATCTCGGCGCAGAGTCTGACCCAGCGCCAAAATAAAGTCAGGACTGGAGTGCTGATGGGAGTGAACCGGCAGCGTTTGCCGTTCGTCATTTATTTGGCCAGGATTAGACCCCTCAGCGGTGAAACCGGTACCGGGGCCAGCGGCGAGCACCAAACCAGTACCGAATTACCGACTGTAGGGAGACGGTGGCTGCCCTCGTGTTGTCCCTGCGGAACACACAGGCCGTTGCCCGCTGGGGCAGAGGAATCGGCTCTGCCCGGTGTTCGGCAGCCGCCGAGGCACCGCGGCCGTACTGAGCGGCCGCGCTCCCACCCCTCCCGGCCGCGCAGGCCTCCGGGAACGCGGGTGGAAGAACAGAACCCCACGGGCACGGAGTCGGGTCGGGTCAGAGGCACGGCGAGCACCCGCAGCCGGGATCGGGCCGGGGCCGGGGCCGGCCGGGACACCGGGACCGCACGTGGGCACCGGCAGGGCGCGGTCCGTCACTTCCGGGGCGGGGCAGCTCACCGGAAGCGGGTGGATATCACGTGACCGTTGCTTGGCAACGGCGGCGCCGCGCAGCCATGGCGGAGGAGGAGTTATTGCCCGTCGTCTCCTTCGGGAATCTCATGACCGAGGGGACAACCCTGAGCCGGCGCGGCCAGCACGACAAGGCTCTGGGCTGCTTCAATGACGTGAGGGCGCCGCGGCCCGAGGGCACCGAGCTGCCCACGGCGGGAGGGCCCTGGGGGGGGCGCCGCGACGGGACGCGGTTCGGTTCAGGCGGGGGAAGAGGCTGCGGGGGGACCCGCAGCAAGAGAGGGAGGCACGGAGGGACGTGTCCCCAGGAGGTCTCGGCACGAGGGGTGACCCAGATGGGGCAGTTCAGGGACAGGGCAGCACCTGCAGCACAGAGAACCTGTGAAAAACAAGAGAAGACTCTTTTCAGTAAAATCCTTGTAGTTTTATCCTCATCCATCACCAAAATCCATGTGGGAACTGTGGCATCAGATACCTGCACTTGTGTATTTGTGGTGTTGAGCCAGCACAGGTGACATATCCGTGTGTGGTGACATGTCCAGCACTGGTGACATGTCCATGTCTGTGGTTCCAGGCACTGAAGCTGAGAGCAGGAGACAAGCACTGCCTTATCACCCGCTCCAAGTGTTTTCTGAAGCTTGGAGACACAGAAAACTCCTTGAAAGATGCTGAAGCCTCGCTCCAAATTGACAAAACATTCTCTGAGGTAACCAGCTGAAGGGGTAGGAGGGGGTGGCCAAGGGCTGGCCTGGATCTGTGAGACCCTGCAGGGTCTGAGGCAGAGCTGTGAGGAAGGAGCTCACTCCAAACACTCCTGAGATTTCTTCTCAGAGCTGTCGAGGTGCTCAGGCACCTCCAGGTCTGGGGTTTAATGTATACAACTTGTTACAGCCCTGGGCTCTCACGTATGCCTGACAGGATTTACTTTAGATCCATCAAAGTTTTCCCTCATTTTATAAATTTCTTCCCCCAAATGTCATTTTAGGGGCTTTACCAGAAAGCAGAGACCCTGTACACCATGGGTGACTTTGAGTTCGCGCTGGTGTTTTACCACCGAGGCCGAAGGCTCCGCCCTGACCTGCACAAGTTCCAGCTGGGCATCAACAAGGCTGAGGAGGCGATTATCAACTGCATTGGGAGTAAGAAGTGTCACTTTCTGGCCCCCATGAGCCCGGATGACACTGTTCAGGGCATAGCTGATGGCAAATCAGCTCTGCAAGTCACCCAAGAGCCCCACACCAGAACCTCTCTGCTTCTGGGTTCATGTTATTTGTGGCAGATAAATCCAGAAGCACCAGGAAGCAGCACAAAAAGCCAACCCTGCTCTTTTTTTCTTTTGTTCTTTCTTTCTCCCCTGAATGCCTGTTCATACACAGTGTCTGATCCCTTTAGTTCTCTAGGTAAATCCTGCCACTCCAGTTTCCAAAATCATCATGGAAACTTTCCAGAGAATACAGACCAGAGCAGCTCATCTAATCCATGGCCTGCTCGTGGCCTCCCAGTACATTAGAAGAGCTGACAAGAAAGTTGGAGATACTATTTACAAGGGCCTGGAGTGCTAGGACAAGGGGGAATGGCTTCCCACTGCCAGAGGGCAGGGTTGGACGGGATATTGGGAAGAAGTTCTTTCCTGTGAAGGTGGGGAGGCCCTGGAACAGGTTGCCCAGAGCAGCTGTGGCTACCCCATCCCTGGAAGTGTCCAAGGCCAGGTTGGATGGGGCTTGGAGCAACCTGGAGTAGTGGAAGGTGTCCCTGCCCATGGGAGGTGGAATTCCAGGGGATGAAACTGCATGAGCTCTAAAATCCCTTCCAATCTAAACCATTCTGGGATTCCATGATTCTGTGATCTACCTCCAGCATTAATTACAAAATCCATTTTGAGACCTTTATCCCTGTATTCAAAGCTTGGAATGAAATATGCCATGCTACCTCAGACTGGCCTCCTGAAATCCTGACTCTCCTCCAATTTTATTGCAAAAGAGCAGTGAAACTGTTGACTCTTGTAACGAGCTCCGCTTTCACCATTCCTGGCTCAGATCACCGAGCAGCTCCTGTAGAGACAGGAAAGGCCAAGGACCTTGTGGGGTTCAAAACAAACAGAAAACTCATCCCTTTTCACTTAGTTTTTCTCTCAGCCCTGCCAGCAGGCGTGGACAGGACATGTCCCACTGTGGGCCACAGGCACAACTCAGCTGGGGCTGCCGCCGCTGCCACGTGAGTGGAGCACCCGTGCAGGGCTCCTGGGGCTGCCAAACCTGCGTGGTGGCTTGGAGCTGCTGCGGTGCATCCCGGAGCCTGTCCCTGCCCAGCGCACGGCACACCCCACTCACACCCTGCACACATTCCCAGGTTAGGCCAGGGCCTCCCTCTCCCAAAATTTCAAAACTTCAGCCCTCCCCCAGTGCCACGGATTAATATGTGCCAGTGGCACCAGAGCCTGCAGCGCTTGCTTTTGGGATAGTTATTTAAAAAACAGGGAAGATTTCCAGATTTGGCTTGCTTTCCTCCATTCCTGCTGCTTCCTGAGCTTAGCACAATGCTCAGATATCATCACAGCCCAGCTGAAATCTTCCCAGCTCAGTCCCAAGCCAAGAGCTCTAACCACCTTTGGACTGCCTGGGCTGCAGGCACAAGAACGAATTAAAAAAACAGAAAACTAATTTTAAATCAGTCAATAGCTCTGAGATGCAGGGAAGCGTGGAAACACATCCACATGGATCTGGATGTTTGAATAGTTGGGAAATGCACACACATTAACAGGGCACATCCCCAAATTGCTTCTCTGACTCTGCTTCACCTGGATGGATGGATGGAACACCTGCCCCCGTGACCCGCCGGTGTTTGTGCTGCTGGTCTGGGCCCCGTGGCTGTGCCAAAGGGAACTGCAGCAGCCTCAGATGCTCTGTCCTTCCCTCAGACCAAACAAAGAGCTGTTCCTCACTCTTCCCTCCCCGGGTGCAGACAGATGGTGGTACTGGGGGTAAAGTGAAAACACAATGGGCCTTTTGCCCTAATCAGTGCACAAACCTTTAAAATAGCTTTCCTTCCATTTTATGCTCCAGCTGTTATCCCCCAGAAGAACCTGCATCCTTCTCCTTCAGTTTCCATGCAGGATGTACCCTGCCTGTAGGAAAATTGCAACAGGAGCCCCCAGGGCTGCGTGAATTAAAATCCCAAGAGGAGCTGGTGGATGAGCTACATCCCCTGCTCCCAGAACACACCAACACCCCCTATTCCATGGGAAAGAATTAGAAAAGCTTTGGTTGAAACCAGATGTTTTGGGCTTGGCACCTTTATGGGCATTTTACTCACAACACCCTGCGTGGCTGCTGTGCAGCACTAACACAGACTCCTCTGTGTCTGCAGATCCATCCTCGGTGAAGCTGGAGAGCAAGGAGGAGCTGTGCTTTGTGAGCAGGCAGGCAGAGGTACAGCACGGGGCTCTTGCTGAAGAAGCTTCTAGAGTTGTTGTAATGCTGAAACGGGCACCAGAGGAGTGACAGTCCCCGCAGGGACGTGGCTGTGGGAGCAGTGGGCCTGCTGAAGGGCCTCTTGAGCATTAAAACACACTGGCCTGTCATGAGAGTGTTTGTCACCTGCTTCTAATGCAGGTCTGGCTCAAGCCACCCAGAATTAAAAGGCAAAGGCAGAAGGGCAGGAAGAGCCACCATGCAGGAACAAAACCTGGAATTTCTCCTCCAGCCCATGTCTGGGGGTGTTGCCACTCACCCATCTAATGAGTAACAGCCCAGAGGTCAAGGAGGGTACAGTGAGCTCCAATATTGACTTTGGGTTTACCTGATGTTTAAGGGTCACAGTTTTGATAATAGACACTTTTTTTATTGCTTCACTTTTGGGTGCTCCATTGCAGTAGTGTCTTGTTCCTCTGAGAGGCCAGAACTAGTTCTTCCTCTTTCTGTAACACCCTTGTGGTCCCCAGGGAGCACAACTGGCTGCAGAATTTCAGTTGCTCATGGCCAGAGCAGCTGGTGAGACACTGACTTTTTGCTTTTATTTAAAAAATAAGCTGTCTTATATGGAGTATAAACAGAATTCTGCTCATTCCAGTGTTCCCCACTGATGTCTCCCAACTCCTTTTGCGTTTTTTCTAGCTGCAGAGCAAAAAAGACAACCAGAAACAGCAAAACAAACCAAAGGATCAAAAGGATCAAAAACAGATGAAGAAGCAGAGTGCAAAAACAGAGAGACAGCTTCTGGGACAGCTTTATGCTGACAAGGCGTACCTGGAGAAGTTGCTCAAGGATGAAGGTGTTTCTCCTTCTCAGCAGATTCTATTTTTCTTTCATCCCTTTTTTATTATTCTTTATTTCTTTTCTTGTTTTAAATCCCTGTGACTCTTTTTTAGTTGTGCCAGAGCTCACATAGTGCTCACAGTGGTGGGGACATGTCTGCTCATGGGGGTGTGACTGCTCTCTGGGTTTATTATAAATGCTGTTAAGGTCAAGATGCAGGAATTGGAGAAGTATCTTATTTTAGAAAAAGGCACAAAGATGATGCTCCTTTAGTCATATTTCTAGGGAACTTTTCACCCAGAAATAGAGAAGTGATTAAGATTTGATTGGCTCACAGGTTTTTCAGTGTTGCCAGCATTAATTACACATGTGAGCAGTCTGGTTTGCAGGCAGGTAAAAGCCCTCTCAGTTTCCATCTGCCAGCCTGATCCACAGCACTGTTCCAAGTGCCCTGTCAATACGGATGTGCCATACAGATGTTCTGTCCCAGAGGACAGGTGCTCAGCACAGCTGGCTCCACTTACTGGGCCCCTTCTTGGCTCTGATCAGCGGAGAAGGCAGCAGATATGAGGCTGGAACACCAGCTCAGCTCACTGAACCACATGGGTAACAGAGTTTATTGTTAACTCCCCCATCACCTCAGCTCTGAGGAGCACGGGACACTTTCATTTCCAGGACTGTCTGTGTCAGAACAGAAAAATATTCCCAATCAATTCGCCGCTGAGCTGCAGCTCAGGTCTGTTGATTCTCACCTGGGTTCTACCTTATCTTGTTTCCAGACTTGATGCAGAGCAGCACAAGGCAGGGGATCAAAGTCATGGACCTGGTTTTGGGTGGCATCTCCTACCTGAACCACCGGCGGGACTTCTGGCAGCAGCAGAAGCCGATTTACGCCCGGGTGTACGAGCGCAAGCTCCTGGGGCAGGAGCGGATGCAGGACAAGAAGGAGAAACCATCTGACATTGCCAGATCCATCACAAAGAACATGGAGGACATTGAGCTGTGTAGGTTCCTGGCTGGAAGCTGAGTGCCTCCCACTGCTCTGGGGAGCTCTAACTATTCCCAAGCTTTGTCTGAGGGTTAGCCACTTCACCAGGTCTCAATTCCCGAGTATCACAGAATCCCAAGATGGTTTGGGTTAGAAGGGACCTTGAAGTTCATCCCGTTCCACCCCCCCACCATGGGCAGGGACACATTCCACTCTCCCAGGTTGCTCCAAGCCCCATCCAACCTGGCCTGGAACACTTCCAGGGATGAGGAATTCACAACTTCTCAATGTCTCTGTCACACCCCAGTGACAAATTCTGTTCCCTGTCCCCAGTGCTGGCCAGAGGTTCTGCTGAGGAAAGCTGCAGGAAAGCTGAGCGTATGCTGAAAAAGATACAAGTGTGGTCAGAGAATGAAGTTCCCAACAAGAATGAACTGATTGGGAACCTCCACAGCTACATTGGGAACGCGCAGTTGGCAATGGGACAGATGGAGGCAGCTTTGCGCAGCCATAAGATGGATCTGGACTGTGCCAGGAAGAAGTAAGTTCTGGGAAGTTCAGGTGGGTGGAGAAAGGGGAAAGTGCCTCTGTGGGGGTGTTTTAACATTAGGTAATGTAATTCTCACCTGGGGGGTTTAACAGGGTTACACATTCAGCTCTGCTCAAGTATTAGTGTCTGTGGTGACTTTTATCTTCACTACTTCAAAATAAGGAGCCTGAAGCAGATTTTTAAGGACCCAGAGCATAGGGCACATCAAAACCTCTTCTGTAGCAAAGCAAAAGAACACAAGTCCCAGTCTCAGCACTTGAATCTTGAGCAGGCACTTCCTTCTCAGGAAGATCAGCCTTGAAATTGCACCAGTTTTCTGCTACATTTTGTGTTAAACTCCTTTTCATAGAGACCATTAAGTATGGCTTGAAACAAAGGTCTCTTCCAGGTGCACTTACCTGTCTGCACCGGCCACATCCCTCGGCTCTTCCAGCTGAACCACAGTGGAGCAAAATGCAGTCTTAGATTTAGCAAGAGTTTGCAAAGCCTAGCAGAAATCATGGCACAGCAGCTTGAAGTGATTTGGGAATTACCTTTGGCAGTAGCGCACTGAGCTTTTAAAATGTCACTGAGCGGTTGCTTCTCATTTTCAAAAAATCCTTTTGGAAATGGATGTTGGTTTAGGAAAAGGCTGCCTCTTTCCTGGTGATCGCACTCGCCGAGCAGGCCAGGTAAAGGCAGGACTTGGCATGAGAGGGGCGGGAGGAGATGCCCGGGTCCGGGACCTCGCTAAGCGCGGAGCGCCTTTAGAACCGGCCGTGACGGGCGGGCCGCGCCCTCTGGCGGCTGCGGCTGGAGACGCCGCTAATGAGTCGTTAATGACTCGCGCTAATGACGCCGTGGCGGGGATTTGAACTCGATGATCCTTACGGTCCCTTCCCACCCAAACCGGTCTGTGATTCCATGACTCCCATCGCATTTATCTGCTCCTCGCACAGGCTTTTCTGTCTCTAAGGTAAGAGTAGGCAAAGCCGCTTCTGAAGATGAGAATGAGGATAATTAAGAAAAAAATTAAAGCCCACAGGGTCTGTTATTACAGAAAGAGCTGTCTGTAGCATGGAGAAAAGCTTGGTCACAGCACAGCATCAGGGCTGGTGTCAGGAGCCTGCAGACACCTTTTTGGGTCTTTGCTTTGAAAGACAGAAAATCATCCATGAGTGTCAGGGACGCAGAGGGAAACAGAGGCAAAGAAAAGTGGAAAGACTTTCCCAAGGACTGCCAGATTTGCACAAAAATTAATAATAATCAAAGGTAAAGCTAAACCATTTCCCCTGTGTCTCATGGGGTTAGCTGCCAGAGCTATAGATAAAATCAAAAATCAACCTTGTTTTCATGACTTTCAGCCTGACCTGGCCCCTTTACTTCCCAACACTTCTCTGAGGGCATGGGGAGCACCAAAGGGACCATGAGGCTGAAGAAACCCAGAGTGAGTGAGGAACAGGATGATGTCAGTGCCACAATCCCTTTGTCTCCCTGTCTCAGTGCTCTGACGGACGCCGTGTCCCGGGCCCTGGACAACATTGGCCACGTGTACGCCCGAATGGGCAAGTTCCAGCAGGCCATCAACACGTATGTACAGCCCAGCAGCAAAGGCATCAGGGGGTTGGACTGACCCAGGTCATGGTTGTTCAGTTGTGTGTTCTCACTGCAGCTGGGCCTGGGGAGATTTTCACACCTGAACCCTTTGCTTTCAAATCAGTGGTTGAGTTGTGACTGTACCCAGTGAGGCTTGGTAAAGGTATGTCTGTCTTACTCTGCTTGAAGCTGGGAGGAGAAGATTCCACTGGCCCAATCCAGCCTGGAGAAGGCCTGGCTGTTCCATGAAATTGGGCGGTGCTACCTCGAGCTGGATAAAGCTGAAGTAGCCCAAGATTATGGCCAGAAGTCCCTGCAGTCAGCAGATGAAGAGGGAGATGTGGAGTGGCAGCTCCACGCCACCGTGCTGGTGGCACAGGCACAAGGTAAAGATGTGGGCACAGGTTTTGCTGTCAGGGTGGACAAGCTGGTCTGAAAACATCTCTAGGACTTAACAGCCAAAGCAACTGCTCAGATCAAGACTGGCTAGATTACTTCTTGCTGTTCTCCTGATCCTGGGCTAAACCAGCTGATATCCTTGTCTGTTCCAGTGAAATTGAAAGATTTCAGGTCTGCAATCATGACTTTTGAAAGGGCTCTGGAGAAGGCGAGGCTTGTGCCCAGTGAAGCTGCTCAAAATGGCATCATTGCGGTAAGGGGGCTGCAGAGGGGAGGAGGAGCCCTGGGCAGCCTCTGGGAGTAGCTGTTATCCCAGCTGGGATACTCCAGCCAGTATTGCAGTTTTACAGTAGGAAAGGAGAGAAGCAAAGGAAAGCAGAGAGCAAAAGAAAACAGGAAAATGTTGGGTATGTAGCTGCATTTCTGGGGCTTTTATTAAGAACTTCATCCCTTTCAGGCCTTGGATAATGTGAGCAAAAGCTTCATTGCAGAGCTGAACAAAGGCCACAAAGACGGGACGGTTCCCTCACATGAAGGTACTTGTTGTTCACACCTCTGCACCCAGAAATGGGGAAAAAAAACATCACTCTCCTGTTCTGCACATCAGCAGCACCTTAGAATTCCCACAGCACCCATTTCCTTGCAAGTATTGAATTAAAATCTTGGTGGAAGTCCAGCATTGCTTCAGCTGCACTCCCAGGTCCGGCCGTGCCCAGCTTAGAGCGCGAGATGGCAGCGCTCCCTGAGCGTCCCCTGCGGGCTGGCCCGGTGTCACCGAGAGCCCGGCCCTGCCCCGCCCTTCCTGGGTTCGGTGGGACGGTCCTGGCAGGGCGCTGTGCCCGCAGCCCCCGGGGCTGCTCCCCTCGGGCCGTGCAGCCCGGCACCTGCCGTGCCAGGACCTAGGCGGGAGTGAGAGATTGCTGGTGAGGGTAGGGGAGCCCGGCGGCCTTTCTTGTGCTCAACTACTGAGTTCTAGGACTTGGCTTAAGTTTCCTTTTCCCTTTCCAGATCGCCTTTTCAGCAGTGGAGAGAAGGAGAAAGGGGAACAACACACAGGGAATCAAGATGAATAGTAATAAGAGGAAGCCAGAAACTGTACATAAGCAGACGGAAACGTTAAAGAAGGGGAAACGGACAAGGAAATAAAGGAGAGCAGTGGGGAAAAGTAGAGCCTAGGCGGGAAGAAGAAATAAATATTGAGCAAGCGTCGTAGCCAGCACTGGAATGGTGTATCCCTAGCCGGGAAGGAGCTGGTCCGAGCCGCCGCCGTACTCGGAGCGCTGCCTCCCCTCGCCCCGTACCCCCCTCTCGCGGCCGCGGCCCAGGAATATCCCGGCAGGATCCCCGGGACCGGCTCTTCCGTGGCCGGGCGGGGCGGGGGGCTGAGCCCTGGAGCCCCCCCACCGCCGCGGGGAGGGTTCGGCCCGGCCCTCGGGGGCGGGCGGGCCCCGGGGCTATGAAAGGAGCCGCGGCCGTGCCCGCCCCAGAGCCGCTTCCCCGCCGCGCCGCTCCGCACCGGCGGCCGCCCCGGAGCCGCTGCCCTCACCATGGTAAGCGGGGCCGGCGGGATGGGGACTAGGATCGGGACTAGCATCGGGATCGGGGCCGCCGCTCCGCCCGGCAAAGGTTCCGATTCCCGGGAGGGCGGAAGCGCCGGCGGTGTCGCCGACACGTGGGCGCTGGGTCTGGAGGGCGTGGAGGCAACCGTGCCCCGAGAACGGCCCCGGGGGCCCGTGGCTCCGTCTTGGGGGTCCCGGGACACCCTGGGGGCTGCCGGGGTACGGGCAGCCCGGGACCGGGAGCGATCGCTCCCTCCATGCGAGCCCCTGGTGCATGGGGAGCAGGAGACAAGCGGGAGCTTTGTGGGGGCGGCGGGGGGGGCCGGGCCCGGCTCAATGGGAGATTGTCCGGCGGGACCCCGCTCCCCCGGGCTCTGCGGAGCCTTTGTCCGCCCGGCCCGGCCCGTGAAGGCGCCCGTTGTCCCCGAGCCGGCGGCGAACAATGGCCCGGGGGGGCCGCGATTGTTCCTTTGTTCACGGGGCTGAAAAGCGCCTCAGTCCCCTCAGCAGCTGCCGCGGCAGAACAGCAGCCCCGGTGCCCGCCCGCGGGACAGCCCGGTGCGGGGACAGCCCGGTGCGGGGACAGCCCGGTGCGGGGACAGCCCGGCTCGGGGCTGCCGCAGCCCCGACTCCGGCCGTGCGGTCCCTTGGCAAGCGGGGCAGCTGTGCTCCGAGAAGGAGCAGCGCTGCAGGTAACTCACCGGCTTCCTCCTGTGTGAGCTCTTTGAGCCCCAAGTCCGCGGGGAAAGCAGCACGGGGGTCGCCGGGGAGCCCGTAGGTCCCTGCTGCTCTCAGGGGCCCGTTGGTCCCCATCTGGGTGTGAGGCTGCAGCTGAGCCCAGGGCAGGCAGTGCCCATGGGAACTGGGGGGTCCTGCTCTTGCTCCCAGGGCATTTGGAACCAAAACCCATCTGCATCTTCTGGAATAAAGAGATAGGGAAATCAACATCTGAAAAGTGTTTTTTAAAAACGGCAAACTGGAAAAACATTTTTCTGGCCCAGGCAGAGCAGTTATGTTTTGTGTAAAACTTCTCAATTTTTGCATCAAAGGCAAAACTCACTTCTTGGGCATCACTCCTGTGGTCTTTGGCTTCAGCAGGTCCAGTGGATCCCAGGCTAGCGTGGCCCAGGCAGCTGGGGGGGTGGAAAGTTCATGTATTGACCCAACCAACAATGTCTGCCTCGTTGATGCTATTGAGGTCTTGCGCAGCTGAAGAAATCCCTCATTTCTTCCCATGTTTTCCCAGGCCCTACTGGGAATTAATCTGGGATTCTGCTAACCGGAGCTGCTGGCAGGAGGGGAGCTGCCCCTGCCAGCTCCCAGTGGCATTTCCCGCTCACTGCTGCCAGCCACGAGTGTTTCGTTTCCTCCAGCACTCGAGGTTTCACTTTCAAGTTCTACCTAGCAGCTGCTGGGAGGGGTTTGGCTTTCCTGGAAGCCATCTCAGTTGCTCTTCCCAAGAGGAGCCCAAATTCCCTCCTGTGAGGCACTCAGCTGCTGATCCTCAGTGCAGCTCAGTGAGAGACAGCGTCATCCTTGCGGGCTGCTCCAGGGAACAGCCTCTTCCCTGGGAATAGAGTTTGTGATTCAGTGAAGGGACAGGAGTGTGGCAGCTCTCAACCTGATGGGACTCTCAGTTCCTGTTGGGCTCCTCCATGGGTCACTGCCCTCGCATCCGGCAGCCACAGGGGTTTGTTCAAGTGTTCAGACTAAATGTGCCACACGAGGAGCTCTGCCCGGGCTGGGGCCTTGTGGCAGCTCCTGGTGCCTGAGACACCCCTTCCTGGTGGGGCAGGACTGCAGCTGCTGAGGCCAGAGCGGGGAGCAGGGCTGAACCTTCAGCCCTTGGGTGGGATGCACTGGATCCCTGCTGTGCGACCAGCCAGAGCAGCTGTGGGAGAAGATGTCAGCTGAGCAGGGCACCCAAGTGAGGGACTGTGGGGGATGTGCACCATCCTTTCCACTAGAAGTCCCAGCAGGGCCACACTGTCTCTGGAGTTCCTGCCCTGCAAAGTGTTTTCTCCTTCCATTTCAGAACAGAGGCTTCTCCAAGAAGAGTCACACTTTCCTGCCTAAAATATTTAGAAAAATGTCTACTCAATCAGCGAAAGAGAGACCTGAGAGTTTGCATTTCCCGTTCCTGGACGACGAAGACACCATCTCCACACTCAAAGAATCCAAAACCTTTTTCATCCTCCGGGGCCTGCCAGGCAGTGGGAAGTCCACCCTCGCCCAGGCCATCCACGATCGGTACAAAGACGCCTGCAAGGTCATCTCTGTTGATCACTATAAAATTACACCATTAATAAGAAGCTCCATTCCCGAAGAGTACTCCAAGGTGGATGAGGATCTAGTTGACTATTGCAAACGGGAGATCAGCGTCATTGTTTTGGATGACACTCACCATGAGCGGGAACGGCTGGACCAGCTCTTTGACATTGCTGACAAGTACCGGTACAAAGTCATCTTCGCCGAGCCCAAAACCCCGTGGCGCTTGGATTGTCCCCAGCTAAAGGACAAGAATCAATGGAAACTATCTGTGGAAGAGCTGAAGAAGATGAAGCCAAGCTTGGAGAAGGAATTCCTCCCCATGTATTTTGGGTGGTTTTTGAGCAAAAGAAGTTCGGAGATCCTGAGGAAGGCTGGCCAGGCATTCTTGGATGAGCTTGGGAGTCTCAAAGCCTTCAAAAAGGAGAGTAAATACTGTATGTATAGATGCTGTCTTACCACGTTCTTACCTGTTGCTGTCAACAAGTCTGATCAGCTACTAAAGTAAATTTCTAACACTGTCAACAAGAAAAGCTTTTTAAAGCTACTAACCTGGTCCTCATAGTTGACAAAGTTGCTTTTCTTAGTAAAAATGAATTAAAGAGTTTTTCCCAAATCTGTTTAGGTCTGGCCCCACAGGGCACTGAGCTTGCGTGGCACCAGCAGGACATGGGATCCTGGGTGTCCCCTGGTTCCAAGGGGCTGGGTGGGAAAAAGGCAAAGAGAGAGAAATGGGAAAGGCTGAACAATCCCGTCCCGTAGGGGACTCTCACACCATCAGGTTTAAGATGAGCCACGATGATGCACAGGAGCTTCTGTTCTCTGGCTCCATCTGTGGTGAGCCTGGGAGGAGGGAGGGGTTTGGTTTCCCACCCAGTGCTCCCCAGCAGTCAGAGAGACGAGATGTGAAGGCTGGGGAAGGGAAGGGAGCTGAAATGGGACCAGGGCTCGTGGGTTGACATCAGGGGGATGACTTAGTGACATTGTTTACCTATATCTGCAGTTCCTTCTGCTATCGAAGATCCCAAAATAAAAACAGATCTCACCAGCTACTTTGTGAAGAGGCCACCTGGGGTCCTGCACTGCACCACAAAATACACTGAGTTTGGAAAAGCAGCTGGAGCTGAGGAATATGCGCAGCAGGAAGTGAGTGTTGGGGTCCCACCTCCTCTCCACACCCCCGTGTCCCCTCCCTCCCCAGCAGGGTGTCCATGAGCCTGGGAGAGGGTTGGGGATGGGCTTTGCTGTGACCCAAGAGGCCAAATATAGGGACAGGAACTATGTCCATGTGGCCTGTGCAGAGAAAACCCCAAATTGTGGAGATGGTGATTGTTTCCTATTTCCAAACAAAATACTCCCACTTTCCCTGATCACACGTGACTTCCAGCATCATCTCTGACAGCTTGAGCTGAATGATGATGAATTGAGGTATTTAGATTCCCAGATCAATTATTTCAGAGCACATAAGCCCAGGTTAAATACTGGAATTTGTGAAGGACAAAGACGTTACCAGCTCCGAATCCACAGAGCTGGGACGTCAGGCTCTGACCTGCTCCTTGCTCTGGGTATCTTGACCATGTCACAGCAAGAGCTGCCATGAGCAGCCACGTCCCCGATCCTGGCGACGGTGACCCCAGTGCAGAGCCGTGAATCCCCACCCAAAGGCACTAACACTGTCCTGTGTGCATGTCCCTCTCCTCCAGGCTGTGAAGGCTTCCTATGGCAAAGGCTTCACCCTCTCCATCTCGGCGCTGTTCATCACCACAAAGACTGTCGGGGCTCGCATCGAGCTGAACGAGCAGCAGCTGCTGCTCTGGCCCGGGGACGCCGACAAGATCCTGCCCACGGACAACCTCCCGCGGGGCAGCCGGGCCCACATCACCCTCGGCTGTGCCAACGGCGTCGAAGCCGTCCAGACAGGGCTTGACCTGCTGGAGTTTGTGAAGCTGGAAAAGGCGGGGAACAAAGGGGAGCAAGTGGGGGAAATTGGAGGAGGGAAACTGCTGTATTTTGATAACGGTATGTGGATGCTTGTCCTGTCTAAAAAGATTGATGTGAGGGCGATATTCTCGGGATACTACGGGAAGGGAAAACTCGTGCCAACGCAGAGCACCAACAAACGGGGCTCTGCCTTTAGCTCCTGCACCATCATCTAGGAGCACAGGCAGGACAGCTCCTCGGTTTGTTTTTAAAAGGCAAGTAACTCCTGTAACCTTAAAAGTGTAAAGAGAAATAATTCTACCTTTACTAAAGTCAACCCTCCTGCCCACCCCAGCGTGAAGCCTCTGGGGAGTTACTGGCCTCAGAAAAGGAAGAAAACAAGCAACTCCTGACTGAAACTATCACGGATTTTAATGTGAGTTTTGGAGGGAACCTGCTGGGGTGTCCTGCTTGTTTTCTTCCTTGGAGAAAGATCAGCTCTGGGGCTTTTATCGCTTCCCTCTGAACCACAATCGTTCGATCTTTACCTGTTGGCACTGACCAAAGCCTGTCAGTCACTGGTCTGAAGCCAAGGGAACTGCAGGATGTCCCTCCCCTCCCACGCCCAGGGACTGACATCGGCCATTCTGGCAGCCGATTACAGGGTCAGAACTAGCGAGACCCAGGTGTGGGTCACTCGTGTCAGGAGTCCTGTCCTTACCAAGGATTTGGCCCCTAAAGACAGACCTTGCTGAGGGCAGCGGGTCCTGGCAGTTCTAATCGCAGGCTGGCCCCACAGCTGCCCAGTGGGCTCCATCCCAGCTCCTGTCCCTCACAGCAGAGATGCTCTGGGGACAGCCAGGAAGAGGGCACTGTGCCAGGTGATGCCTTAAAGACACCAACTTTGGGGAAATCAAGAGAAACACCAGGACAGGGAGCCAATTCCTGCAAAGTGGCTCCAGCCCCTTCCCTCTGCCTGGGCTAGACCAAGCACCATCCCGTGTCCTGTAGGGAACAGTCCTGCCTTGGCAGGGAGTGGAAGAGATGAACTAACATCTTTTCCGTCTTATTTGATAGAAACTAAAATCATGTCTGAAGTACACAACTGGACTTCATGCAAGATTTTACTCCCTTCCTCTAATGCACTTGAATGTTAAGAGTTAGGATGGAGTAACCCCGTAGCGTAGGAAGCAGAGGCACTGTAACCGTGTAACTCATGTCTGCTCGATCCTAAACCCCAGCTGGAAGTTACTGACCCAGCACTTCTGTCATTAAATCTGTTTTATTGAAACTTGGGTTTGGGCTCTGCCAGGCCCTGGCCCAGTGGGGCGGTGGCTCCTGGGCATTGTTTAACACAAAGCTCCACTAACAGCCCCAGGTAAGGGCCCAGCTCGACCTCCTGCACTGGCTCAGGGTCTGGGGAGCAGCACAGTGACATTAACCCACATTAACACTGTAAATACTGACTGTGTTTGAGGCGTGGGCTGGGCTGGGGCTGGCGCTGGGCACAGCTCACCCCAAGTCCAATGTTGCTGGGGCAAGGAGCATTTCTCCTCTGACTGTTGAGGCCAAAAGCAGGGAGAGCTTTGGTGCCTTTCTGGTACCAAACACTCCGCCATGAAAGCAGAATACTTCCGGCTGATCAGAAGCTAAGGATAAGAATAAATTCTCATTATAACATGAAATAGTGAGCTATAAACCCACCCAGAGCACCTGTGACCCGTCATGGAGAAACCCCTCCAAGCTTCTGCACTGGCAGCAGCCGAGTGCCCAACACTCAGCCGGGGCCTCTCCTGACAGAACCTCAAGGGTTTGTTCCACCAAAGCTCTACAAGGTGTTTGCCAGCACCTGCTCAGGGGCCGGCTGAGCCCACACCCCCAGTGACCAGATCACTCCAGCACCGGAATACACAGCTGGAACATCTCTTTCATCTGCCTGTTCAAAAACAACAGTGACACTGTCGTCGTTTGAGTTTTTATTAGTTTGTACATCATATACAGTTTATAATAAAGTAAAACCGATTGCATATGGGTCTGCTCAGGCTGATTTCCCATACAAACACGGCATCAGGAGTTCTGCTAAGGAAGTAAACAACAAATATTCACATTTTTACCATTCACATCCTAGGAAGGTCCAAGAGGGATGGTTGGTACCGATGCGGAGCCCGGCTGGGAGAGGATGAGGAGTTTGGCAAAGCAATGGGACAGCGATTGCTCCATGCAATTCCCCTTTCCTCCCAGGGAAAGGTTGAGCTATGTACACTGAGGTAAACATTCCGAATTCCAATTCAGATAAATACGGCAGCGGGGGACAAGCTCCTCTCCAAGTGGCTTCGCATCGGTGCCTGGATCTGTCCTGACTATTCCATAACGTTGTGACACACGTGCACTGTAGGGCTCTGGGTGCTCCCCCCGCGGCCCCTCGGATGCCACCTCACACCACACTCTGTTCACACGAGCCATCAGGGGACAGTGGGGACAGGGCTGGGCAGGCAGCCGGGCTACTCATCCCGCTGGAGGCAGCATGGGGCTCCCCACGGATCCTGCCCTCCTGGGCCACCCCTGGAGCTCCAGCTCGGGTGCAGTGTCCCAGCTCCCAGCAAGAGACCAGAGTTGTCCCTCCAAGCTCAGATCTGGGTAAGGGAAAATGCCCAGCACTGCTGCAAGAAGGGATAATCCCATCCATGATGGTGGGAGTGGGGAGAGCCAGGCCTGGCCAGGAAGGCCAAAACATTTCACATCAGCTCCCACAGTCATGCAGGGACCCAGAATGGCCCCACAGAGCCAAGGGCAGGGACAGCCACCAGCTATTGCCACCTATCCCTGCCACAGCTGCCCAGGGACTAGCACTGCTCCAGGGACACGGGTGGGTGCAGCACACAGTTGTCCTGTTCCCTAGGGAAGAGGAGGGGAGAGGACAAGGCACGAATTTAAACAGGGTGAAAACCATCCATTGGAAATAAGAGAATATCTGGAGTTATTACTGAAACTGAGGAAGTCATTTGGAAATGGCAAAGCAGCACATGACCCGACCCTGTGGCTGTCTGATGGGTGCAGATCCAGGGCCAGTGTGGCTGGACAGGGACTGGCACCAGCCTCCATCTCAGACACACCACGGCAGCACAGCAGCATCCACTCTGTATCTCAGCAGATACAGAGTGGAGGGGCCTGCTATTCCATGGATAATACTCTTGTACCTGAACAATTTGTCTTTCTCCCATTTTCCAACTTGCATTTCTGCATTTACAACAGCGAGCAGCACTGGGGATCCTGCTCACTGAACACTCCCAGGATCAAAAACAAATCAGGTACGTTTCTGTGCAGCCAAAGCAATGAAGAGCCTTAAGAGGGTGGCCAGAACCTCCTGAACAGATTTCACAGCTTTCCAACCCAAACTATTCCATGATTCTATGAGCATGGCCAGACAAAACCACATCCAAGGCAAAGCCTAACAGCCACACAATTCCTGATCTCCCTGCCAAAACTGCAGGCCTACAGCAGAGCCCTCACATGCCAGCTCTGCCCACAGCCACACTCCTCACACACTTCTCTTCACAACTTTCCCAGAGAAGCTGACTAGCCACTCGCTTGTTCTCGAGCTGTTCAGAGCATCGACTCCCAACTCGGCTGGTGGAAGACGCCCCCTGACACACCAGCCTGGTCTGGCTCTCAGCCATGGCAGCTCTGCTCTTTCCAGGTCCTTCTTGTTGGCAGCAGCTCCCACAGCACCATCCATTCCCCCTTGGAAACCCTGGGCAGCAGTTGCCAGGCTGAGAGTCACACCAAAGTGTGTCCATCCCACCACACCTGTGCCTTGGGCAGCCCCCACAACCCCTCCTGCACCTCCGTGTGCTCTTTGTCCTTCTAGAAACAGTGCAGGCACAGCATCGCTTGAAGATGCTCATTTGAGGTCTCTGTGGCAAATCCCTGTGGCCGGTGGCCCCTGTGGGGCTGGTGGCCCCGTGGGAGGGCTGTGAGTGGCTGCAACACTAGCACTTGGCTTCCCTGTAGCTGCACCCAACCACAGCCCGTGGATAATGTCCTGGAACCACCATGGGAGGAGGCAGCACTCCAAGCAATGCACAGCTGAGTCCATTTTTCAGAAAGAAGCTGCGTTTTGTCTCCCCAAGCCGTGCTGGGACACGGTGGAGATCACAGTGCCACTGGACACTGCTGCTGCCCTGAGGTGCCAGGTGCCACCGAGCCCTGCTCAGCCCTGCTCTGTGCTGGGGGGAACAGGGACTGCACAGGGCCTGGGGCACTCTGGGCTAGTGGAAGGTGTCCCTGCCCATGGCAGGGGGTTGGATTTGACAGCCTTTGAAGGCCTTCCAGCCCAATCCATCCCATGGTTCTATGCATTTGCTTTCACCTTGATTCACGTAACAACGCTCTGTAGATCTTGGCACTCACCATATGAATATTTAACTACATTAAATCATGCATTCATGTACAGGTTATAAATAGCTGCTGTATACATTTTCTCTCCCAGAAGCAGAGCCATTCCACTCCTGTGCTCCAAGGAACGGGCTCACTCAGCTTGGAGAGAAGGGAGGAAGGAAGCTGGTCACACTTCCCTGGGGCAGGGGAAAATGAGAATAAACCCACTGACACACACAGAACATGGCTCTGCTCAGCAACGGGACACTGAGGACAGCTCAAACTGTACAGTGACATCAACACACACACAGGACGAGATGTCATGGAACCAAAATGCCACAAAACAGGCCTTGTAAACTCTGATTTACAGTGCCAGGAAAGCTGGGGAAGCATCAGTGTGCATAGACCAGTATTTCAGTTCCCCACGTATTCACCATTTCAGAGCCTGAAAAGTGCCAGGACCCAGCTGCTCTCAGTGCACCTGGGCGGGTCCATCCCTCACAGCGGTGTGAAGGACCTCGGAATAAACGTGGGAGAGTTGGGTTTTGAAAGCATTACTCAGCACTGGTTCACTTAGAAAGCTGAGTTTCAAACGAGTTGTAAAATACTCTATTCTGCAGTGCTAAAATTTAAGCCCTTAAATTTTCCCTCTACGAATGCAGATTGTCAAGAATCCTGACCAAACACCTCAGCAGGACCACGACAGCAAGGTGGGACCGCTGGGAGTCCCTGTCCTGCTGAAAGGGCAGGCCCAGCCCGCAGGAGGGAGGAAGACAAAGACTGGCATTCCAAGCGATCACCTCCTGCAGTGAGCTCCCTGCAGTGCTCGTTCTGCTGCAGGAAGGCAAATCAGGTGTTACACAGGGTCATTGGGAGGTTCTCTCTCGTGTGCACAAACACCTGAGCAAACTCCAGCCTCCAACAGTCCCACACTGCCAGGGTCAGCCCAGGACCCCGGCCACAGCCCCTCTGCCCATCACTGAGCACCAGCCCAGGACCCCCAGCCACGACCCTACTGCCTCTTGCTCCCCTCACATCCCAGGCTGAGCACAACCTCCCAGGACTGGGCCTGACAGCACCAGAACCCACCACAGACAGGAGCTCACACAGGGCACCTGGACAAAAAGGTGCTGTCCATGCTGTCGAGAAAAGGGAGCAGAAGCAGAGCCCTCTCCCAGCTGAGACCCTGATGTAACACCACCTTTTAGGTGAAAATCAAACTGCTAACAGGCAGTGCCCCACACCAAACCCATCAGGACACAGCTCCAGGCCAGAGCTCATCCATCCCTCCAGCTCCTGCCCTGACACTGCACAAGACAAAGTACAGACTGTCAGTTCAGAGCTGGACTTTGCATTTTCTTGCTGCTTTGGAGGAGTAAATCACTGCCAGAGGAAAACCACTCAGCCAGGTTAACTAAACACACAGCTGCTGCACACCAGGAGCTCAGTGCTGCACATCCCAAACCACCCACGATCCCTGCCTGGAATTCACTTGGCATTGAAAGACTCACCCATGTCATGGATCAGTAACAGGAAATCACACATCAAGCTCAACAAAATCAAGTTTAGCACAAATATAAAATATTCAAGTGGATTAATTTAAAAAAGTACAGTGAAGGAATTCAGCCCAGAGCAAATTCAATATTCCCTTAAACAGGACAATCTTGGGAACACAAAGCCCTTAATTCCAGCTGCATCACAGGGAATTCTCACATAAGCTGCTCTTTAAGCAGCATTTCTCTGATACAGAATTGTAAGCTCACACATTATCACGGAAGTTTAATGCCCAAGTGGGCCTTGCTGGGAAAACCATGGAAAAAAAAAAGAAATAAAAAGAGCCAAGAAGCCAGGCTTGCAGGTGAAATGGGATTGTACAAAACTGGATTGAGCCTTGGCAGTATTTCCAAAAGATTAAGATAACTTACAAGTTACTCCAAACCCTGGACATGCTGCTTTGGAAGCAACCAGAACAAACCAGGAATTCCTTCTCCCTCACACATATGGAGATTCTGGGAAGATTCCAGGAAATCCTCTGTGCTGAGGGGCAGAAGCAGCTGAAAGCACGGGCCAGCATGGAGGGACCAAAAGATTCAAAGCTTTATTTTTTATTTTTTTTTTTAATAAAGTTAACAGTAAAACAAAATTCACAAGCCTTCCCCTCCCAAGCTGGTTTCCTCTTCACACACACAACACACAAACAGAGGCTCCAACCCAGAAATGAAACTGCTCTAAGGACAACGAGACGTGATGGAGGAGGAGTCTGGGGCTGTCCGTATTCGAGGTTAAAAGAAGCAGATCAGGTATGTGTGGTTTGATTTGTGTTTGTTTGCTTCTTAGCCAAACTGGAAAAAGAAATTTCCAGGCCCAGAAGCTGAAAAAGAAAATGGAAGACAATCAGGACTTTTCAAATCCAAATTGGTTTAGTGCAATCCTAAGCAGCACATGGATGGCCAAGCCCACACACAGCTCCAGAACGGGGAGTCCCTGGGTTTGTGGCTTTGGAACCCAGAAGAACCAAAACCAGCCACCAGCTGACACAGTGCAGGCAGAACTTTGACAAAGCTCTTAGATTTGTGCAGCAAATCCTCAAGCAGCACATCCACTGGGAGCCCCAGCTGCCCTGCCAGGGGATCTGTGTACTTACGATTCCAAGGCTGGGAGGAGAACATCTCACCTACCTTCGAAGCTGAAGCCCCCTGGCCCGCTGAAGAAGGCCTTGAAGATGTTATTTGGATCAAATTCTACAGAGAAGAGAAGGAATTCATGAGCTGCAGCGAAACAGCCATCACATTCCCACAGTTCAGGAGCTGTCAGCTACTGAGGGTCCAGGGAGTGTCTCAGAGTGGCCAAGCAGGGGGAACAGGGCTGGCTCCCAGCACCTGGGGCCATGTAGTGACCACAAACAGGTAAAGCAGCTGTCCCAGAGACAACCTGCCACAGGGCAGCCTAAGGATCTGGACAAGCAGCATTTAGGGACTCATAATTATACTATTTAACACATCCTGTGACAGATTTCTGCCTAATGGCAGCTACTGCCCACTAGCTGAGCCAAGGCAACACCCACCAGCATCCCACAGCCTGTTCCCAGCTAGAAACACCCAGGGCAGCCCTGCCACCCCAACGCTGTCGGGGACCAAACCAAGTCAATTCATGGAACCATTCCCAGCAGGAGGCTTGCTTTAGGGGATAAGGCAGACTCTAAGGGGTCTGATCTTGTTAAAGGCTGCCAAGGAAGAGTATTGTAAAGAACACTGACCTCCCATGTTTAATCCATCCTCTTCCAAATCCTGCCCACTGTCATAGCGGGCCTTCTTCTTGGGATCTGACAGGATGGTAAAGGCTTCACCAACCTCCTTAAATTTCTTCTCTTCTTCCTTCTGTACTTCTGCACTTGCTCCACTGTGTCGGTCTGGGGATACACAACCAGGAAAAAGCTTTGAATTTCTAGTGCAAATGGATAATGTTAAACATTCCCAAGCTCCTGTCCCAGAACATGCTCCAGATCTGTGGGGTCAGAGCTGCTACTTCCCAGAAATTCCCTCTTCCACATGCATTTCTGCTTCAGTGATGGCTGCACAGGGCACATAAGGACTGCTGTGGGTACCTGGATGGTGCATTAATGCTCGTTTCCTGTAAGCCTTCTTGATCTCATCTTCAGAGGCATTTTTGTTCACCCCCAGGATTTTGTAGTAGTCTTTCCGTTTGCTCTTTTTCAGTTCCACCTGTGCATTCTTTAGGAGCTGCTTGTGTTCTGGAAAGGAGCACAACACCAGAGGGGAGGAGTTACTCCATCCCTTCCACTTCAGGCCACTCAAAAAGCAAGGGGACAGTCACCACAAGAACCAAAACCAGACATTCTGAACCCAGTGCACTGCCTCAGACACTGAATTATCATCTCAGCATTCAGTGCTGGGAGAGAAACCAGATCAGAGAGAGTGATTTTCAGTGCTTCTGAGGGCTTCTCCATATTGTCCTGCTGTGGTATTAGGCTGCAAATCAGAGCATATTGTGGGGGAAAAAAGGAACAACAAAAAACCTGCCAGTTCAGGGAAACTTATGCACAGAGTGCCCTTGTGCTCACCTTTTGTTTTCTCTGTCTGATAAACCTTCTCATAGTCTCTTACAGCATCTTCATATTGCTCTGTGTCCATGTAACTGTGGAAAGAAACACTGGTGGCCAAGGTGTCCTTCACGAGAACATCAGAAGGGGTTCAGTACAGCCTGTCAGGGTGGATGTGGATTAAGAGAAGTGCTCTGGACTGCAGCAGATCAGACCTCAGAGGAGCCCAGCCCACATAGGGCTACTGCTGGGAGCCCTGACACTTGTAGGAAACCCTGGCACAGGAACCTGCACTCTGGGCTCCAAGGGGACACTGTCAACTCCTTTGGCAGCACAAGTTCTGCTTTAATGACCTGGTAATTCCAAAAGCAGCTGCAGGAACTGATCCTAGCCAGCTTGAGCTCCAGGAAGCTGGTGCAGGATCAGAGCTGGCACAGAACTTCACAATGGCAGTGCTGGTCAGGAATGACAATCCTGACACCTCTGAGGGACACGTGTCTGTCTGTTGCCCCTCAGCCTTACTCACACATTACCTACTCACTGTAACCTAGCAATTACAGAGTTGGGAGGTTGGAAAACATTGATCCTAGACGTCTTTTTCAATCTCTTTTCCAACCGCTGTAAATTTGCAATTGCAGACATGGAGAGAGAGGGGCTCTCTGGGACAGAACATCTATAAACACAGTCAGTGTCTATAAACACAGTAAGTTGAATCAAGTTTTAGAACAAATCCTCCCTAAATCTTGTTCAGATTGGACATGAGGAAGAATTTCTTCACTGAAAAGGTGGTCAGGCATTGAAACTGGTTGCCCAGGGGGGTGGTGGAGTCACCATTCCGGGAGATGTTCAAGGAACAACTGGATGTGGTACTCAGTGCTCTGGTCTAGTTGAGAAGATGGTAATTGGTCAAAGGTTGGTGCCAATGATTTTGGAGGTCTTTTCCAACCCAAATGGTTCTATAAATACACCATCAAGAGGCAGTGCCAGATCCGGGCAGGCAGGAGAGGTCACAGAGAGCTACCCCCATCTCCTCAGCAGCACAAGGAAGAGGAATAAATTCAGGATCCCACTCCTTCTATTCAGTTAAGGATTTGTGATCCTGTCCCTCAGAGCTGCCAGGAGGACCCTCCTGCCCACACACCTGCCAAGGTGTACTCACCACTGTGCCCTCCTCAGGTAGGCTTTGACGTACGTGTCGTCCAGCTTCACTGCGTTCGTGCAGTCGTCGATTGCTTCTTCAAGTTTCCTAAGCTACAACATCAGACACAAGTGAGTGAACCCCGTACAGAGAACAAATTCTGCATCATGACTTTAGGTAAAGAAAGGTGTGAGGAATCTGGGAAAATCTCACTGTTTTCCGTGTCTCTGTCTAGGGATTTTTTTCCAATTTCCCCCAAACACAGAGCTTTTGCTCCCCAGAGAAAAAAATCAGAAGCTTGGCCAGTGACATGACAGAGCTATGTGGTGCTTCTGTGCAAGACATGCACTCAAAACCAAGGGCCTTCCTGATAACAATCCCAATTCTGTGTCCAAACTAATTCCTGGGCAGGAAGATAAACCCAAAAATATTTTAAAGAAATCTTTTTTAGAAAAAGATTGTTGTTTGTTTTCAGACACAAGCATGTAAGACATCCATGATGGGGCCTCCAGCTCATCCCACTTCCCAGGTTTTGGGAACAGCCTATGTCTCTTGACCAAGTGGGGGTGTCTGGGGAAGCAGCATCAACACTGGGACAGCTGAGGAAGAAAAATGCCCAGAGGACACAGGGTGGGAATTGGGAGCACTGTCACATGACTGGCTGTTTCTCTGGATAGTGCAGGACTAAAATTCAACAGCAAAGCTGAAGAAGTGTCATGGGGCTTTAAACTAGGTCTTTTCTTTGTTTTTTTTAACATAAAAACACAAAGCAAGACATGATTTACAAGAAGAATAAGAAAATAAATCTCTTCATTCCTGGGAAGGAAACAAACAGACAGGGGTGCTTTTTGCTGACTAAGATAAGGCTAAAGCATGTCCCTCCTCTCCCTCCCACTCTGTGCAGCCCAAGTATTTGAGTTTTGTTTCTGCAGGAGTCGACTGCTGGCTGTTGGGAACTGATCCAAGTGTTGTGCAAGCACAAAACCCTGAAACACTGCCCATGGCCTCAGAGATGCAGCTGCCCAGCAGCCAGGGGGGCCTGTGCTTTCCAGAAACACTGATCTGCAGTTTACCACTGCCATGGTGAGCGATATGGCGACAAGACACCTGCCAGGTGACTGCCCCTTACCTTTGAATTAACCGTCCCCCTGTTGCAGTAGAGTTTGGCATTTGTTTTGATATTATTTGGGTCTATTCCTAGTGCCTCTGTGTACAGTTCATATGCTAGTTTGTAGTTGCCTTTCTTGAACGCTTTATTCCCATCTTCCTTCTTCGCTTTAAGTGCTTTGGCATTCTGAAAGGAAACACACCTGGGTAAGGACATGAGGTCAGGAGGACCAAGCACCTTGTTCTTCCAGACAAGGGCCCTCAGACACAACAGTTCTAATCTGGTTTCACACACTCCTGCAGGATACAAGTCACGGCCTTGCTCCAGCAGCTGAAATGATCTGGAAGCACTTTGCCTTTCCCCCCAAGAGAAGCACTAAGGAACAGCCAGTGACAGTTCCAGGCATCCTCCGTAGGAAAAAGGTTGCCTAATTTTTAAGAAGAGAACATGACAGTGCAGTAAATTTATGGTTTAAAATAAAAGGACCAGGAGCTCACTTTTTGAGAGCACATGAACAGATTCAAAGTTGGTCGAAGAACCACACCAGGGAAGGAGCAACAGGAAGGAACAGTGTTAAATGAAAGTCAGGGTGTCAGCCTGGATATTGAACCTGAAAGTCAGGAGCTCCTTTAGAACCAATGTATCTGGTTTTATTGCTCTTCTATCTGACCAGGGAACAGAGAAGAGTGAAGGGGAGGCTGCTTCAAAGTATCACAAACTGCCAAGAAACAGTTTCTAGGAGCTTGGTTTTATCTGAGGCAGCAGCTGGTAGTCTTTGGGAAGGGTTGGACACACTGCTCGCTCTGGGAGATCTGGGATGATGAGGGAGAGAGAAGGGATTGATTGACCAGAACCAAACTACGTGTTCGGTTTAAAAAAACCCAAATGCCGGTGATTTTACAGCCCCATCTCCACCACTTACCCGGCAGGCAAGACAGGCCTTCTCGTGGTCAGGGGCCATCCTGAGGGCCTGCACGAAGAACTGCACGGCCTTCTCGATGCAGTCCTCGTAGTACAGGCACAGCCCACGCACGTACAGCGCGTCGGCGTTCGTCGAGTCCATCCGTAGGATATCACTGCAACACACAGCAATAAAGGAAATCTTCCCTATTCCCGTTTCCTTCTGACCTCCACAAGCACCTTCCTCCACTGAGGTACCCAGTTATTCTAACAAGCCTGTGCTACAGGTAAGTCAAAAGGACAGAAGCCTCCTCAAGTGGGATGGCTGGTTGTGAACGGGGTCTGGATGCAGCTTCCCAGGAAGATTAATGGCAATAAATTCACACACTCCCTGCTCATCACATCATGCACTGAGGAATATTTGTATTTTATATTCCCTGACTTATTCTAGGTATGGAGCACAGGCAGCAGCCAGTACACCCCACCAGGTGCTCCTCAGCCCCAGCCCTCAGACACTCACCTGGCCACAGACTGTGCCTCGGGGTACCGGCCCAGCAGCGCCAAACACTCGGCCTTGAGGATTTTGAACCGGTGACAGGCGGGAGCAAACTCCAAAGCACGATCCATGCAAAACACAACCTGGGGTGGGAGAAACCACAGGCGTGAGCACAGCCAAGAGCCAAGGGCCTGGTCTGAACAGCTGCCCCACGCTTGAGATTTGTGTTTGACCAGGAAGGTGAGCATACAACCAACCACCTCCACTGCTGCTGGAGACACATTTCATTGGAAAATTTTCCTCTTATGTAGGTTGTGCCTTTCAAAGGGCTTTGTGTGCCAAGGTCTGAGGCATCTGCTGAGTTACTGTGACAGAGCACTACACAAGACTCAAGGGACACCTGTAGGAGATCCATCCCTTTTAACTCTTCTAAACTGCAAGCCCTAAAGAAAGGGCCAAGAAGGACAATCCTGCCCCTGTTTCCTGCAGTATAAAGCCATGTGGGAGGGACAGAAATTCAATAGATTGAGACAGTTTGGACTGGACAAAACACAAAAAAGTACAGTGCAAGGGCTGATCTTCCACTGGCCTGACAGCCATAGGGAGGGTGACCTAATGGGTCTTTTCCATCCCCGCACTCTGGTGGGGACATCTGTGCAAGAACGGGGCATTGTTTCCCAAGGTTCATCTGCTCCTCAGCCCGTGACATCACGGGGCCCTGCTGTGGGAAGCACTGTGCTCCAGAGCCAAGGGCTCCTGGGTGAGGCAGGAGCAGCTCTCCAGAAACAAAGATCACGTTTCATGTTAGCCTCCCCAGTGCAGTGAGACAGATGCAGATGCCCAGGACGTGCAATACAGGCAGGGCAATTCCTACACAGGAAATTCAGATTGAGCACACATCCCATTTTTTGCTCAGACACAGGTGATACAAAGCTGGGATCTACCCTTCCAAAATCTTGAGCTTAGCCTAAGAGTGACCTGAACAATGTGCTGGACAATCTCTTTTCTGGGGTAAATCTGAGCCTTACATGCATCCACTGCACAGAAACAGTTGCATGAGAAGTGCTTGGTGCTTTCAGATTTCATGCTGTCATTTCTTGTTCTATCAGGTCAGTACCAGCTGCATCCTGTTACAACCCTTGGGAAGAAAGATTTGGAAGCTGTAAGGAGAATGCCCCATGCAGATCTGCATTCCTCCTTGTACGGCCCTTGCTGGCATACAGCCCACATTTTTTTGTTTTTCTTTCAAAGAGTTGATAAAGAAGAATCCTGGATATGCATTTCAGGGGCAAAGTGTGACCAAACGCTGCTGCTGACAAAATCTGCCTCAAACAGCTCAATCATGACTCCACTCACCCTGCAAAGCAAACAGTGACAGAGGGTTGGCCTGAGCCAGTCACCTCCTCACTTGTCATTCGGTCAGTGCTCAGAGAGCATGAGCTCTGCCACTTTCAGAGCTGACACAATTCACCAGCCAGCCCTGCTCCAACAGATGTGGCACAGCACCTCCCAAATACCGAGCAAGGAAACCAGCCACACACCTACCTGGGCCGTGTCAAACACACCAGCTCTTATATAAAACCACACCAAACAAGTTAATCTTACCTTCCTGAAATCCCGTTTCTCAAAATCCACTTCAGCTATTTTTTCATACTCAAGCACAGTCGTGGCATTCTTCAGCTGAAAGACAGAACACACGAGTGCTGCAGGACAGTCTCTGCTCTGAAATGCCACCAAGCAGCATTTGAGCAGCCAGTCCCTGAATGTCAGAGCCAAAACTACTGCATACCATGGACCAATAATGCAGATGACATGAATAATTTTGCCAGCATTAGAATCAGTTTGAAATAAAGTGACTGAACTGGGAGTCCAGGAAAATGTACCCTGTGAAAGAGATGAAACAGTGGCAGCTGCCTTACGCTACACTCGATTTCTCCTTTGGCCAGCTCAGCCTCCTCAGCATCTACTGGGGACAGAAAAATCTGAAGATCCTCTTACCTCCTGCTGTGCCTGGGTATTCTTATGATCCAGTTCTAAAACTCGTTGAAAGCAGCGGCTGGCAGCCATGGCATTCCCTAGGGAAAGGTGGCACTTCCCTTCCCGGAGATGGCCCTGGGAACACAGGAAAAAGGGAGTTGCAAGAGCTGTAACAGGTGCAGACAAGGGACTGAATGAGGTGCCTGAAGTTCTCCACGTACCCGTACAAAGCTGTCGTCCAACCTGACTGACTGCTGAGCATCCTCCAGTGCTTCTCGGAACCTCCCCAACATCATGAGCGTGGCAGCTCTGTTCCCATAATAACTGGCATTATTGGGACATGTATCTGGAGACAATGCAAGACTCACTATCAGCGTAATGCAGCAGCTGCACAACTTGTGGCACTTAAGAACATTGGCCCTGACTGGCATTATCGATCTGGTGACATTTCCCAAGGTAATTAAAGCAGGCAAGAGGTTTACATTCAGCATGTGCTGTCAGAAACCCCACTGGTGTGACTGAAATCAGCAACCAGCTCCAGTTTTAGACATGGTATTCAGCAAAGAGTGATGTTATCAGCTGTTCTCACCTATGGCTTTTGTGTAGTAGTTGAACGCTTCGTTGTAATCTTTCTTGGCGTAGTACGCGTTTCCCTGCTCCTTGAATGCTTCTGCCTCTCTGAAAGGAAGCAAAACACCACATTTTCAGAAGAACTGAGCACCAGACAGATTGTGACCATGACGAGCATCTGATCCCCAAGCAACCTCAGTATAACTGTTTAATGTTCCAAATTTAAGCTGGTTCTCGTGAGATCTCCTCAGCACACACGGCCCAGCACACCCCATTTCCTGCTGACTCACAGATATTCCAGGGCTTTACCCGGCATACTCAGGGATATTTCCTGGCCAAATTTTACAGGGATGCAACAAAAACCTAAAGCCACCTTTGAGTCCCCTCAGAGAGTCCAGCAGAACTCCCTGGTATGGAGTTCATCCAACAGCCCCCTCCTGCAAGGTGCTGCACCTCAGAACAAAAAAGACAGTGCTGGCTCCTTCAGGAGTCCCACATACTTACGAAGCAGAGCCAAGAACAATTTCCACATTCAAAAGACAGCTAAATCAAAGAGAAATATGTGTACAAGCCTGCAACAGAAGCCTGGCACTGCCTTGGCAACAGGTCTAGAAATAGTCCTCACACTCAAGAGCAAGCATTTGCAGAGACAGTTTGGGACATTTAAAAACACACAACATATGGTTTAAAGCAGCTTCCCTTAAACTCTCGAAAGCAAAGCTTCCCCTGAGGGAAACCAAGCCCCTTCTCTTCCCTCATCTCCCTTCAGCCTTTCACCTGCACAGGACAAGAGGGAGAGCACATCATGGTGATGGAGCAGCAAATGAGCAGTGCTCAGCAGGCTGACCTGGGAGAGAACAAAGGGAATTATGTTGGAACAAGTTCCCATGTTTTCAGCCTTGCTCAGGCTGCCATTGGCTGTTCCCACACAACCACCTCATGCAGGGGTTGTTTTCACTGAGCCATCGCAGATTTCCCAGCTGGCAGAACAATGGACAGTGGGAGCTGGAAGTGTGCTCTTCACTTTCAGTTTTAAGTTTTGCTGTGTGCTACACCCCAGCCAAGTCCAGGCACAGCCCTGCAGGAGTTAAACCCCGGCAGGAAATGAGATGGGTAAGAACTGTGGCAGAGCAAGGGGTAGCACACACCCACTGCCCCCCAAGGGCCTTGTCCTGGCTCAGCTCCTCCCATCCCTGTTCCAGAAAATTATGAACTCGCCCACTGGAGATGGGAAACTGCCATCCCTCCTCTGCCACAGCCCAGCATCACACCTGAGGCAGGTGCTGCAGCCTGGCTTTTCCTCAGGAGCCAGAGTCCCAGGAGCTCTGCACCCTCCCAGCTACACTGATGTGCAACAAGGATACGCCTGTGGGATGGATTCATATCATAAGCATCAGGATGCAAACTCTGCATGATTAAAATGTTTCCAAACACAACCAACTTTTTTGAATATTACAGATCAAATATCTAAATACAGAGGAGAAACTAGTCAGCACTTCTGCACTTTAGGAACCCAGGCTCCCAGGTTTAGAAACCCAAGAGTTGCACTGTTCTCTTGTTTCTGTAACCACAAATAGAAAAGAAAATCACAGATCCTATGAAAGTTCCTTCCCTCAGGTCTCTGTTGTGCAGTATAAAGAAATGAGTGCAGAGTCTTAATGGCAGAACTCACCTGAGCCACCACCACAACCTGCCCAGCACAGTGGGCCGAGTCACAAGTCTTTTAGCCATTTTACCTGCCCTGTCATGAGGAATTACTATCTAATAGACACAGCTAAAGGCTGGCTGCCAGAGCATCCCATCTGCCACAAAATGCTGGGAAGAGCTGGGAAAACGGGAGGAAAAAACCATAGCCCTGGCAAACCAAATTTTCAGAAAGCACCGGCACTTTGAGATGCCAGAGAAACACCCTCACACAAAGCTTACTGTTTTTTACTCTTTTTTATTGGTCTGTTTTCCTTTTAAGCATTTTAATACAGATCAATGTATCAACAAGTCACAGTGCCTCGGGTAACACTGGCAAAAAGGAGAACACAGGTATTTCTGCTGCTCACATGGCCTAAGGCTCAACAATGAAAATTGTGAAAGCAAATCACCTCCACAGCACAAAGGCAAAGGACCTGCTGGAGCTGTCAGGCTGGGCTCGAGCTCCAGCGCCAGGACAGCAGCAGCTCTGCCCTGCTGTGCCCTGATGACATACAGAGCACACAGCCCTTGTTTACCATGGCTCTGGCTCCAACAAGGAGAACTGCAGCCCCTGATCTCACTGGGGATTGTTTCACCCCAACAGATGCTGTGGCTTGAATGAGCTCATTCTGCCTCCTGTGCTGCTGGGGCCTGCACTCCCCACTTGCTACTTTTGACACTGAAGAAGAATCGTGCTTTGCTAAAAATACACCCCTGGCTGAATGGGTGTCTTTGTGACAGGGTTGGTGTCTTCGCGGGGCTGCTCCATGCTGGACGCAGAAACGGAGAAGAGCTGCACCAAGGATCTGGGTAAGAAGCTTGTCTTTCATCACTCACATGCACCATGGGCACAGGAGGGGCTGGTGGGAGTGACTCTCCTGGCGAGCGAGGCAGTTATTTGTTTCTCTTTTATGGTATTTCTCAGCATATCTAATACTTGAAGTACTTTGGTCCCAGTCACCCCAGAGAACCTACCACCACAGAATCATTTGGGCTGGAAGAAAACCTCCGAGATCTTTCAGCCAAACCTGTGACTGATCACCACCTTGTCAACCAGACCAGAGAGCACTGAGTGTCATGTCCAGTCATTCCTTGAACATCTCCAGGGATGGGGACTCCAACTGCTCCCTGGGCAATGCCTGACGACTCTTTCTGTGAAGAAATTCCACCTGATGTCCAACCTGAACCTCTTCTGGCACAGCTTGAGACCAAGGAAGACAAGCAGCAGCTGCATGTGCTGACACTCCCTGGCACACTCAAGCTCTGAGGATGGAGCTCGCTGCCTGCCTGGGAGAAAGGAACCAGCACACGGCTCCTTCTGCTCCCCGTGCCCTGTGGAAGCTCAGCCACTGCTCGTTTCCAGCACAGCAGCTCTCGGAGAAGCCATCCTGCACACAGAGACACAATCCCACGCTTGCCTAACAACTCCTGCCTCCTCCTCAGAGCTTCCACACGCTGCCCCCGCTCGAGTGCCGATCGTGGCTTCCACCTCCCACTCCAGCTCCCAATGAGACTCCTGCAGACTCCTGATTTTCTGTCATGGGAACCTTTAGGGATCTGTAACCCAGCAGCTCTTTGTCCAGGTGTGCTGGCACGGCCCCTAGGCAGGGATGTGCCAAGGCAACACCACCAGTGGCAGAAATCCAACACCTAAGCAGGTGGCAGAGTCACTATCTCCCAGCCCTCCTGACCCTCACTCCCACTTCACTGTCTGCCTCTGTTATGAAATGGTGGCAAAACCCTAAAATAGTCAGGATTTACGGAAGGCTCCAAAATCCTGTCCTGACCAAGCAATCTTTCCTGTTATGGTCTGGCAAAAGCAACACACCTGCCTATTTTGTGCAGTTCTTGCAGAGGCTTTTTCTTTAATAGGCTATGGTGCCTTTATCAGGCATTTTTGGGGGTGAAATCCCACCCAGATTCTCAGCTGTCAGATGTGACTCAGACACTGGGGTAAAATAAGTTGGGTGATCTCAATTCAGTTTACAGCAGGCAGATGTCTAGAGCTTAAAATTAGCCATCATGTTTGCCCCTGGACATACAATACTCTCCCCTCCCTTCTTTCAGGACTTGGAAGAGAAACAGAACACTCTGTGTGCCAGAGAGATACACAGGGTGCACTTCAGAGACCTGTCCTCAGGTGAGGTTTGATACTGCGTGAGGATTTAGGCATGAAGGAATATATATTTACAACTTCCTCATGAGGGGCTGCAGAGGGGCAAGCACTGAGCTCTTCTCTCTGGTGACCAGTGACCGCAGGGAACGGCTGCAGCTGGGTGAGGGAGGGTTAGGTGAGGGAGGGTTAGGGTGGATATTAGGAAAAGGCGCTTCCCCCAGAGGGTGTCTGGGCACTGGGACAGGCTCCCCAGGGCAGTGGGCACACACACTCATGTGGAACACGCTGCCGTGCCCTGCTGGGCAGCGCTGCCCCGCCGAGGGCTGAGCGGAGCCGTTTCCTGGCACATCAGCTCCCCCCAACGCACTCCCGGCGGGTTTGCTCCGCGGGCAAACACCACAAACACACCACGGCAGAGACTCAATGCAGCCCCCAGCCCAGGAAATCCGAGTCTGGACACGCAAATATCTACAGCGAGGGGCGAAGGACTCACCCATGGAAATGTAAAAAAGGGCTGCAATGAGCCTCTCCAAGAGCAGAGCTGAACCTGAACCCAGAAGGTGCTCAAACCCTCAGAACATTCCTCATAACTGAGGGCAAACTCGGAAGACCAAAAGAGCCACAAGAAGCAAAACACGCCACAAGAAATCCAAGAACTGACCCAAACCTTCCCTGCAGCCAGGAGTGAGAACAGCAGCCGAGCCCCAGCTTTAATTGTGCCGTTATGTAATTCCTGGAGCTCGGAATTAACCTAATTCCCAGCAATGGCCCCATCACGCCTGGCAGGGCCACAGCGTAACTTTTGTGAAAACCCATGGAAGGGTCTAGAATCAGCCTGAGACTGCTTTTTTTGAAGGAAGTAATTCCTTTTGAATCAAGGAAGCCAGCCAGCTTAAGAATTCCATGGGAAAACAACTGCATCTACATTATGATTCACCTCAAAAAAGTACATTTCATGTTATGGAATAGGCTGAAACTGTAGGTATGGATCACCTTTTCCTACTGGATAAAGCAACTGCCTAAGTTAAATTTCAAATACTCTGCAGATGCACGGGAAAGCAAACAACTACACGAATACCTTCTGCTGCTTCTGGTAAGACTGTAAGATCATAAAATAATTCCAGATGAGATGAATAAAATGGGCTGGTTTACCACCTGGGAAACCCAAGTGCCCATTTACAGGCAGAACAGGAACACCAGAGCCTTCTCCAGGTTATCCCAGAATGACCTGGTGCCCCTCAGATGACACCCCCTCCTGCCAGTGCTGCCCCGAAAGCTGGTGAGAAACACCATCTATTCTGGAGGAGCCTCACTGAGATGCACCTCACTTCACGCACTGGAAAAGCCTCTTGGTGCTCACCAACAGCTGACAACCTCCAGGTAGCAACCCCCAGTGACCCACAGCCTGGCCAGGTCCAGAACCTCCGGGACTCAGTGTGGGCCACTCCGTGCTCGTCACTTTGCTGTGGAAAACGTCGATGCTCCCACAGAGGCACCAACACATCCCTGCTGCAGCAGGGGCTCTGCAGTCTCCTAACAGTGTTTTCCCGACTGCTGGAGGTATTTCTTTTTAAGAGGCACGTGCTCCAGTGCTCAAGAAGGAGGAGAAAGATCCAGCCTGAAGCATGTACAGGAACCAGAATCCAGAGGTGCCAGGAAGGTGACAAGGAAATTCTCCCAGGCAAAGCTCCAGGGGCCCAAGCTCATAAAGCAGCTGGAAGCAGGGAAAAACTGTTCCCATGGGTGAGAAACTTTTAAAATTAATGAAGAAACAAGTGAGTTTTCAGGGGTGGCCCAGTCCTGCTCATCAGCTGCTCCGCACTGGTGTGCCAATGGATAAAATTAACACAATTACATCAACACTTTCTGCCAAGACCCCAACAATCCATGAGGCAGCAGCAGACAATAATTATCCTGTGACCACACTCCATTCCTGTGCCCTGGACACCCTGGGAGCCCTCTGGCATGTCTGCAGCTGCTTCAGGGCGTTAGTTACAGCCATTCTGAAATGCAGATCTGCCCTTTTGCTTGTTTTCTAACTTTCCAGTTTTATTAAGCCACGGAGAACAGAATCGTGCATTTGGACAAAGGTGAGTCCTTGAGCAAAGTATCCATATTCTGCTGTACTGTAATCCCTAAATAGAAACAGCAGAACATGGAACCCTCGTTGCTGAGTTATCATAAGGATTCTGAAAAGGTTTTCCCTTATTTTTGCTGATTTTTACAGAAGTGAGCGCAGATACATCCCAAAGGCTGCACCAACTCAGTACGTCCCATGCGGAGCTCACCCAGCTCTTACCTGGCCCATGATGTTTCACAAACACCTGACACCTTCTGAGGCTCCAACTCCACTCCCCAATACAGCAGTTATTGCTCTGATTTCCATGACAGCAACTGAACTACCGCAGGGAAACAGGAAGGGCTGGGGTAGGGAAGAGGTTAACGCACAGAACTGCAAAGAAATGGGGGTGTGCAGGGCTAGCTCCTCCAGAGTAACACCAAGGAATCAGCTCCTGCCCATACGGGGTCCATTTCAGCAAGGGCAAGGTGCAGCATTCCCAAAAGAACATGAAAAGGAAACATTGTGAAGGCACCTAACGAAAGCGGTGCCCGGCACGGCCTCAGGAAGGAAGAAAGGAGCCGCAGGTCACTACCTGCAGACACCTGTGCCTTCAGCCAGGGTTTTACCTCTGCGAATTTTTATCATTTCAAACACCACATTTCGCTTGCCCAGGGGGCAGGAGTGATGTGCCCACACAGGCCTGTCCCAGCCTCACAGGCTGGGCAATCCCGGTGTTCTGTGAGTCCCAAGTGCCTCTTCAGCAGCTCCTCCTTTCCTGCTCAGCAGGATCTCCCCAGGCAGCTGCTCCTCAGGCCTTGATTCCATAGAATCCCTTGAGCCATCAATGGGAGGCTGCAACTACCATTCCTCAGAAGCCACTTTTGGTTTTGTTTCATCTTCTTCATTCCACTGAATCATCTTCCAGAGCAAATATCTCAGCTCCTACAGGAACAGCTTTTTCTTTCCAGCTCCCTGGGATATTAACCCAGCACTTGCCACTGTGGAAAACCAGTGGAGACAGGGACCTTCCCACAGAGCTCCAGCACACTCCCTCCTGGGGGGAAAACGTGCGGGAAAGGTGGGGATCCCACCTCGCCCTGCCTCAGGTGACGCTGGCAGCTCCCCCGAGCATGGTGCCCCAGAGCACGGCACGGACAAACCAGGAGCTCCCGGATGATGGAGCATTCCCGGAGCAGCGCTCTGCCCAAGGCGTTTTTCCCGTTATCCACAGCAAGACAGGACAGAGTGAAACCCACTGTGGGCAGCTTTCAAATGGACCAGGAACCAGGGGAATGGGGTGACGAAGCAGGAAAGGGTTCAGGAGTTTGGAGCCTCCTCTTCCCACGAGTTTAATCCTTCCCTCCCCAGCGAGAGGGAGGACGCGCTTCCCCGACACCGGTGAGGCTGTGCGGCCTCGGGACACAGGGTGTGAACTGCATTTTTGCGACACCCCGCTGACGGGCGGATGTTCTAATCCCGGTGCACGCGGAGGCGGCAGGAGTTCACTGGGACACACCGGCACCGCATCACAAATCCAGCAGCTCCCGGGCCCCGCCGCGTGCGGCCCGTGGCTGTCACCGCCCGCCGGGCCCCGCTGCGGAG
>VZSE01004850.1:413785-445744 GCA_013398275.1 Promerops cafer
GTACCGGGAGGGGGGCGGAACTCGACCGGGTGCTGGGCGGGGCTTATCCAAACCACGCCTCCTCCCGCCGCAGGGCATCGCTGGGTCTCGCGGTCCGCCCACCCACGGGGGGCGCTGTGGCGCCGCCGCGTCCCTCCCGCCGCCGCCGGTGAGGCTCGGCCGCCCCCGCCCCGGTGAGGCGGGATGGGCAAGAGCTGCAAGGTGGTGGTGTGCGGGCAGGCCTCGGTCGGGAAAACCTCCATCCTGGAGCAGCTGCTCTACGGGAACCATGTGGTCGGTGAGTGCGGCGCCAGGCAGAGGCCGCTCCGCGGCTCCCTCAGGTGTAGCGGGCAGGTCTGGCCCGGGCAGTGCTGGCTCTGGGGATCCCCCTGGGCAGGGCTGTCCCTGGTCACCCCCAAACACACCTGCGGTGGGTGGGGAGGGCACAGCGCGCCCGGCGGGACAGCTCCCCGAGCTGTGCCAGGGCCGGGCCCCCGGCAAGGTTCCCACGTGTCCCCTGGCCACCCCCGTCAGGTTCGGAGATGATCGAGACCCAGGAGGACATTTACGTGGGCTCCATCGAGACGGACCGGGGCGTGCGGGAGCAGGTGCGCTTCTACGACACGCGGGGGCTGCGGGACGGGCAGGAGCTGCCCAAGCACTGCTTCTCCTGCACCGACGGCTACGTGCTGGTCTACAGCACCGACAGCAAGGAGTCCTTCAAGCGTGTGGAGCTGCTCAAGAAGGAGATCGACAAGTTCAAGGACAAGAAGGAGGTGAGTCCCCCGGCAGAACGGGCTGCAGAGTGGGATCTGCTCCCCTGGGGCAGGTTCTCACCTTTGTGTTCTCCTGCCTGTCACAAGATACTAATGGGTCTCTGATCTGTGAGACTCCCAGCAGTAACAGGCTGTCTCTTGGGATGCTCTCTGAGCATACAGGTGCTCAAAAGGTCCTTCTGCTTTGGGGCTGGTTTGGGACACACAGGCCCCAGCAGGAGGGGAAGGGAGCACTGAGATCATTGGGTTTCAAAAGGCCTTGACATGGACGGGGAATCAGTGCCAGGGCTGCGCCCACTGCTGAGGGTCTCCATGGCAGAGCCAGCCAGCCCTGCAGCTCTGTGGTTGGTCGTCAGGGGCCCTTCTCACCCTTTTGGAACAGGTCACCATTGTGGTTTTGGGCAACAAGTGTGACCTGCAGGAGCAGCGCCGGGTGGACCATGATGCAGCCCAGCACTGGGCCAAGGGCGAGAAGGTGAAGCTGTGGGAGGTGTCCGTGGCTGACCGGCGCACGCTGATCGAGCCCTTCATCTACCTGGCTAGCAAGATGACACAGCCACAGAGCAAGTCTGCCTTTCCCCTGAGCCGCAAGAACAAGGGTAGTGGATCCATGGATGGATGAGCCTGCTTCCCCTTCCCTTCCATTGCCACCTCCTCTTCCTCACCTTCCTGCTTCCCTTGCACACACCTGCTGCTGAGTCCTGTCTGGTGTCACAGAGCCTGTGGGAAGCAGGTGGCAGGAGGAACAATCATCCTAGGGCTAGGGATGGTCCTGGTAGATGAGAGAGGCAATGGGATGGGAACCACTCCTCTCCCTGCCCAGCCCCTGCAGCTGTCAGAGGTGCTACAGGAAGGTCAGGATTCACTCAGTGACCCTCCTCTGCTCTCAGGTGCAGGCTGGGAGAGTGGAAGAGAGGCACAGCACAGGCTGGCTGGAACCAGGGGATCAGCGCCATATCTGGAGGGAGCAACTCCCTCTTTTTCTGTTCCCTGATAACATGTGGGCAGAGCCTGTTTGCTGGCCCTGCCTCCAGCCAAGCAGCTCTCCTTGCCCTGCCCCAGCTGGCTCTGTGTTGCTCCCTGGCAGGTTGTCCCTTATGCTGGCAGTGTCCACTGCTCCTTTATGCACTGGAATATCCAGGCATGCTGTCCCAGGGAATGCCTAGAGCAGGGCAGGTGCTGTTCCTGAGGGTAGGGTGGCCAAATCCACCATTCCAGCCCTCCTTTTTCTGAGTGCAGACTCAGCCATGAGCTTGGAGGAGATGGTGTTTGGCTTCACCTGCATACCTAGATCCTTGGAGGAGCTGGGACTGTACTTACCCTGCACACTCCAGATGTTTTGGGCTATGGCAGCTCTCACTGCCCACCTGTCACAATGCTGCCTCCTCTCAGAGCCACCATAAGACAAGGCACATGTGTCCCAGTCCTATCCAGCAACACTCGTTCCCTTCAGGTAGTCTGGATGTAGGAAAAGAACTGATGAAAAGCCCCAATGTGTTTATACTTGTTCCTTTTATTTACTGAGTAACACAATAAAGCGATGAGATTCGGTTATCAAAATATTTTCCTTTTTTTTTTCCTCAACAGTTATAGTACATCAAAAAAATATACAATGAACATTACAGAAGGGTACTGGCCAAGTCCCTAGAATCTGGATATTCCATTTTGGGTTTGTTTTTTTTTTTTTTTTCTGGTTTTTTGAATCAAACTTCACATCACTCCAAGATTATTTACAGAGGGGCACACATTACTGAGCGCTATGGACTATCCCTACTCCTAGTACAGCATGTGCTAAGTCAAAGGCAGTAAATGCTTTGGAGAGCAGGAGGGGATTTGGGGGGATGCCATAACGGGGTTTCTTACGCAGCTCGTTGCAGTATTATTGTTACTAGAAGGAATGGCTTTCACAGGGTTAAAGTGCCAAGAACAGGAGTGCGTCAGGACTCCACTGGTGAGGGGCAAGGAGCAGCCATGGCTCCAGCACAGGCTTTTTGGAACAATAGAGGGGAACAGGCCCACTGGTGCCACATGGCTCTGCAAGCTGGAGCCCAGCTGCTCCTGGCTCCCCATGCTTCTGAGGGGCTGGGCATGGCACCAGGGGCTCACGGCCCAGGAGGGGACCCACTGTCCTGCTGCCCAAGGGCCTGGGAAGGGCACAGTGAGACAGGCAGGGGTGGCTGGAGACATGCTGGCCACGGGCTGCTTGGCACTGGGGAGTGGGGACAGTGTCCCTCCTACTCCCCAGGGCCCTACCAGCACAGGCTCCTGACCCCTGGGATGTGGGGTCCCTACGTGTCCCCTGGGCTGTGGGACCATCCCCCTATCCTTGGCAAAGCCGTTTCTGCTGGGAGCCTTGCTTCCCTCAGCTGCGCTCCAAGCCACATATCCCACCACTGCTGCAAGACCTTTCCATTGTCTCTATGCACAGCTGCTCAGTCTTCTCCTGATGCCCTCTCTCCACTCTCCTCCTTCTCTGGGGAAGGGATGCCCTGAGCAGGTGAATTCATACCCAGGAGCTCCCTCACTCTCCTGTCTCTGTGGCAGGAGCACAGTGATGGCTCCACGGTTGGTGCTGCCCACAGACTCTGCAGGTGTGTGCTCCCTCCTGCAGCTTTCCTGCCCTTGCCAAGGCTCCAGCCCTGGGAAGCAGATATGTTTCAGCCATCTGAGTCACCCATTGGCCGCTTCCCATTCACCTCCCTGTGCCAGGACCCATCCTGAGCATCGGCGGAGCACGCTGGGCAAAATCCTTCTGAAATCCAGGCGCTGCTTATGGCCAAGACATCAGATATGTGTGCTTGTGCGTGTGGATTCCCAGGTGCACACACCAACCTGCCTCTTCCCGAGGGCTGGGAGGGAATGGGAGTCACAGCAGAGGTCTGAACCAGCACCCTGGGCCGGGGACAGGACAGAGCTCAGTGTCATGTTGATTTTTTTGCTCCCACTACTGCTCCAGCTGCATGGATGCATCAGCACCAAAGGGACTTGCAGGCGGCCAATGCGGCGGGTGAGCTGCCCCCTGGATTGCATAGATCGGGGTGGGGTGTTCCTCCAGCGAAAGGTCCATTTGGGATGCAACTCTCTGTATGTACAGCAGCATGCTGGGCACCCAGAGTGCCGTGGTGACAGTCCCAGACAGGTCATGGTTGGGCTGTCTGAACACAGTGAAACGCAGAGCTATGGCCTCGGGGTCCCTCCAGAGCTCGGCTTTCCGCAGTCTGTGGGTGCACCTGCCACCTGATTGTCCAGGCTGCTGAGGACACCTTTGTTTTCAGGAATCATCAGTAACTTCCTGGAAGCTCCTAACTGGGATGGGATGGGAGGGCCGGGCACAGCAGGTGAGCAGCAGTGTTGCCTTTCACTGGAGAACTGAAAGTGCTTTAGGGACATTCACTCAGCCTCACAGCATCTCCCGGGAGGTAGGGGCAGGGCTGTCTCCGCGGTGAGACAGAGACAAGGACAGGTGCCAAGCACAGGGTCACCTCCTCGGGGAGCCAGCACCAGACAAGCCTGGCACTCCTGGCCTTGCTGGGCATGAATGGGGCCCAGCTCGGCCATATGCCCATCATGTGCTTCTGGGGCCAGGGCAGGGCCCGTGTGCTTTGGAGGGAGGAGGCGCCGGCCCTGGGGTCAGCTATTGCTCTCGGAGTGAGGATATGGTCAGTGTGGCCGGTGCCTGCCACCACGGGGGCTCTTTGGCTGGTGGGACGTAGGGAGTTGTGGGGATGGGGGGCTGGTGGGTGGCACAGAAACCCCCTGCCAGCACAGGCAGGTGCAGGGCTGGCAAGGGCACAGCCAGCCCAGGCTGAGAGAGAAACTGCCAGCTTCCCACTTGTGCTGGGGTTGTTTCTCCCAGTAAGAGCTGGGCTGAGATTCCCCTTGCAGTTCCTTTCCGACTGGGCTGGCAGGGACCAGAGGGATGCTCCTTCTCCCAGGGACCAGCCAGCTCCTCTCCTTCCCAGTCTGGTAACTGGGAGGGTGATGAAGAAGCAGCCAACAGGCCAAGGACAGGCAGGCTCTGGCCATGACACGGTCCTGCTGATTTGGACACTGTCCTCTTCCGTGCACTGCCTGGGCTCATCTGCTGAGCGCGGGGCCAGCATAGGCTGGGGGAGCAGTGGGGATGCGCGGCAGGGCTGGCCAGGCTCTGTCGGGGCACCTCTCTCCAGTGGGAGCCCTCTCCAAGCAAAGGAGAAGCCAGGGTTGGTGTCTACGACTACATTTTCCCAGCAGCCAGGAGAGCAGGCACCAGGAGCGCTGCCCCCAGCGCGCAGCCCCCGCAGCCCGGCCCAGCCGCAGTGGACAGACCCTCGGCGGGCCAGCGGCTCTAGTAGGGTGCGAAGACGATGGGACCCGGTGTGGGGCGGACGTGGGCCGGCGGCGTTCGGAAAAGGGCTGGTCCGAGGATCGGGGCTTGGAAGAGGGTGGTGGCAGCTGCTGGTCGCAAGGCAAGGGGTCCAGGCATGGCACAGACAGCAGCGGCGGTGAGCGGGCTCGGCAGGAAACGGGTTGCCAGGGTTTTGGTGAGGTGCTTCTGCAAAGCCAGCTTGGACTGCAGGGAGGGAGGAGGAGACACCGTGAGATTGCAGAAGAGGTGGAGGAATCACAAGTGCTGCCATTGTGAATGCTGCTGCCAAAGCACTCCCAAGTTATCCCCATGCTGGCCTTCCCAGGAATAGACTCAAAACCCACCACCACAGCTCACCCTACCTGAGGGTAGAAGCTGAGCTGTAGTGATGGAAACCAAGGTTTAAGAGAAGCAGCTCCCGTAACTCACTGAAAGGATGGCTGACAGTGAGTGAGGCTTTGCGAGCAAACCGAGCGAGTGCTGTGCAGGGAGACAGGTACCTTGAGAATACTCACTGCGAGGGCAGCATTCTTCTGCAGCTTGTTGTAGGGGCTGTACTTGGGCTTGGGTGGCTTCCCTGCCAGCCTGTCTTTGTGCCTCCGGCTGCTCATGTGCTGGGGAGGAAAACAGCAGGATCACTGGGAGCCAGGACAGCTGGGGTACTGTGCAGCTCAGGTCTGTGAGGACACCCATCACCCTGCAGGGACCATCAGGTACCCACACCCTGAGTCCCTGCACACCCACACCCACACCCGGTGCCCGGGCACTCCCAGGGCATTGTCACCTGCTTGAGCTGGGTCTCGGAGTTCACGTAGATCTCACACACTTGGCAGTGAAACGCCTTGTTCTGGATGTTGATGCTGCCCTTGTTCCCGATCCGCTTGGACTTGTGCCCTGCCCGGGAGAGCAGCTTGCCCCGGCCTCGCCGCAGTTGGGTGCCGTGACCTTCCAGCATTGACTTGTGCTTGGCGCCTGGCGAGAGGGGATACTCAGCAAACCAGCCCAGCCCCGTGCCAGCACCAAAGCAGCGGGAATGATGCCCTCCAACAGCACCGGGGGAACCCAACCAACCCATGCCCAGCAGCACTTGCAGGCAGAGGGGACAGGGAGCTGCCTGGGAGGCCGGACTTTTGCCAGTGCTGCGTCGCCCGTTCCCAAACCCTGCCAACCCTCACGTTGCGGGCAGAGCAGAGATGCTCATCTTCCCAGAGACCCCCGCTCCATGTGCCAGCTTTGGAGAAGCTGCTATTTTGAGCGTGCGCTGGAGCCTGTCGCCTGTCCCCGGGCGTAAGCACAGTCTGCAGAGTCAGGCGCGCGTCGCCCGCCGTGCTGCAGCATCTGAGCCGTGCCCAAGGTCAGAGCAGAGCTGGCCGTGGAGCCAGGAATAGCTCAGCAGGGCCACAGCAGGTGGGGAAGGAGGGACCCAAGATCCCTACACACCTGGGGACAGGGCGCTCCGTGCTGTCCCTGCCAGCGCCGGGATGGCGAGGGTGCATGGGGAGCAAGTAATTTAAGCCCCTGCTAATTCATTCTATTTTTTAAGGCGTGAAGCAAGAAGCTGTGTGACAGCCACAGAGCAGCGCCAGCCTGCAAACGTTTGTTTGTTTGTTTGTTTGTTCTTTTTCCCCAAATCAGCTCCTGAATTTGTAACTGGAGCTGACAAAAGCAAAAGGACACGTCTGCAGCTAAGCCGCAGCAGTGTCCTGAGCCAACCCTGCACACGGCAGCTGCTGCTGCCCTAGCAGGCAGTGGGGTGGGAGGAATTGGTTCCCAGTGCTTGCTGAGCTGGGGGAGAAAAGGACCTTCCATTTAAAGTCGGGGTGAGCCAGGAACTGGAACTGCAGGGCCCACAGACCCCACTGGGGACCCCTGTACCATGGCTGCCACCCCCTGCTACCACCCTGCGGGTGGGTCTGGCCACCCCCAGGCTTCAGGGGGACCCTCAGCAGCCCCCACACCTGCCCACCCTAAGGGACTGCCCTGCACAGCCCAGGAGTCATTGTGGGCTATGGAGCTCCACAGCTTGTTGCATTCCCAGAGGTCTTTTCCACAGGGCCACCAGCCCAAACCACCAAGCTGCTTTGGGAAGTATTATTCTGGGTTTGGAAGAAGCTCTGGCTATCAGCTTCAAGCTAAATGGAAAACAAAGTAGCCTCAATCACTTGATTAGATGTCCTTAATTGGGACATGAACAATAAGAGTGTTTGACCTTGTGGTCACTCACCCTAGAAGCTGCAGCCCAGGTAAAGCCCCATGGCTTATCTGTGCAGGTCATTTTAATGAACATTTTTTAATTACAGCACCACTCATTAATGCTCACTACTTCATTGCAAGGCTGCTTGCTTATGGGGCATGGCTGGGCTTTGCTCAGAGCCCCGATGAAGTGGCAGGGGGCCCGTCCCCCTGTCTTTCTGTCCCCCGGTAATGCCCTTACCGGTGTTGTGAGCCTCCAGCTGGGACAGGGAGTTGACGGTCACTTTGCAGGTGGGACAATACAAGTGCTGTTTGCTCTTCTTCCCCTCCTTCTCACTCTCAGGGGCCGAGCTGACGCTGCTGCCCGACTCAGCCGCCTGCGCCTCAGCTGCCTGGGCGGACGAGGAGGCCACGCTGGTGGCATCCGAGGTACCCTCCGACAGCTCGGAGGCCGGCGGGGAGCCCAGCGGGGCAACACTGCCTGGCAGCTCCACAGGTGATTCCTCAGTGCTGGGCACCAGCCCCAGGCTGCTGCCCTCACCCTCCGACTCCTGTGGGCTACTGGCATCAGCTGGCGGGAGGAGAAGGAAAGGGGGAAAGGGGAAAAGAGAAAGAAATGGGCAGAAAGAGAAAGTTCTCTGTGCCTGAACAGGTTCTCTGGATTTCAGGGAGCACCCCTGTCTTCCCCAAGACCATCCCAGACAATATCTGCATGCATCCATCCCTGCCAAGGGTGGCTCTTCCCCAGGTCTCTCCTATTACAGCTGTTATCTGCAGTGCATGGAAACTGGACTCAGCACAAAACCCCGGGCGAGCTTCGGTGCTGCCACAGCTCCTACCAGCCCCATCCCTGCATGTGGCAGAGCCCCGGGGATGTGTGGGACAGGGCTCGCTGTGTCTCCTGCATCCATACAAAACACCTCCCAGAGACACCACATCACAGGAAAAACACCCCCTGTTCCCCCGGGGCCACGGGAGCTCATTTATAAACCGACCACACCGACTGCAGCCTCCTCAGCCCCACACCCCCTCCTCATACCTGTGCTGCCCAGCTCCCCACTGCCCACAGGGCTGGGGGCCAGGTCAGCTGCACTGTCCTGGCCAGGGGTCCCCGCTGCAGCCCCCACCACCTTCTGCTTGTTCTTCATGGCCTCGATGGCCTTCAGCCTCCGCGCGTGCTTGTGGCCCTTGTAGTGGGCTTCTGCCTGGTTCTGGGGGAGAGACCGGGATGGCCACTGGTCACTGGTCACTGCTGTGGCTCGCCGGACAGATGGACAGGGGGAGGGCAGGTGATGGGGTCAGACCCAGGATGTGGCCACTCAGGCATGTTTCTACTGCAGCCACCTTACCTGGTGGCATCCACCCCCAGGGTAGGACCGCTGCAAACGGATGTTGGCAGTGGGGTATAGCACAGAGAGGCAGATGTAGCACAGACAGGTGTTGGGAGTGAGGTGTAGCACAGAGGGTTTTTGGCAGCAGGGTGTAGCACAGAGGGTTTTTGGCAGCAGGGTGTAGCACTGAGGGGTTTTGGCAGTGGGGTGTAGCACAGAGGGTTTTTGGCAGCGGGGTGTAGCACTGAGGGGTTTGGCAGTGGGGTGTAGCAGAGAGCCATTTCCCTCCTCCCCCCAGCCTGCTCTGACACCAACATATTGAGGCCAAGGTATCACTCTCTAAGACATCAGCACATTGCTTGCTTGGCGAGATAAGGACCCTGCTCTGATTAAATGCATCAAGTCACTCCTAAAAGCAGCTTTCAGGCAAAATTTATGACTCCAGAAATGTACAGTGAATTGTTGCTGTAAAAATGAAATAAAGAGGTTCTTTGGTGGGGAGGACACATCACCCACTGTATCCTAAGGGGTGTCCAACACATGGTTCACGTCCCCAGCTCCTCTCTCTCAGTGAACACTGGATAATGAAGCGTGACTCTGATGGATTCATGTCTGCACCAAACTGATAAAAATGGCCACAAAAAAAATCCCCCGAACACTGGTATCCTCCCAACAGGGACAATGCTGCATTGTCCCCCAAAACAACCCCGGTTTGGCAATTTATGGAGAGGAACCCCAGTATGAATTAGACACTGTACCCCTGAGTAGGACAGATTAATTTGCACAGCATTCCTGGGGGCCAGCTGAGGATTCCCGTGCTCGGCAGGGGGAAGTGTCCTATCCCATCCCCTCCCTTCCCTCCCCCTGTGGCTTTCCAAGGGCTGGGAACGGGGGCTGGGGCTGTGGCTGGTACGTGGGAAAGCAAAGGGCCAGTCCGAGCATGGAGCCTCATTAGCAAAGACAATAAACTCCCCCTGGATAACAGGGCTGGAACGGGGCTGGGTGCAGCCAAAGTAGGTCACAGCCTCCATACTGGAACACCCGTGGGCTGTGAGGGTCTGGGCCAGCCAGGGGGACCTGGAAGGACATGGGCAGAGTAGGAACGGGGGCATGGGGGGCTCGCGGGGGCACTGGGAGCACGTAGTGGGACTGACCCTCCTGGCACAGCACCTCTAGCTGGGAAGCAGCCTGAAACAGGGAAGCAGTGCTTTTTCTGAGCTGCTCGGCTGTGGAGTGGAATCATGAAGCCCAGAACCAGGGAGTTCTGCTGGCAGAGCAGCATCAGCCCCAGGCACTGCAGATCCAGCATGGCCAGGCTGGGATGGCTCCTCTGCAGGCAGCCCAGGGAGGCAAGAGCAGCTCCAGTAGCCCATAGCCCCCGTGCTGCTGGATACCAAGCACCACTGGCCCATTGTTGGGGACGCCCCTGACAGGGGCTGGCCCTGTGCCCCCTACTCACTCCCAGCCCCATGCGTGGCCCCGCTTACCGCAGAGTTGAAGCGCAGGTGGCAGATGTTGCAGGAGATGAACTGCTTCTTCTTGAGCGGGGCCGGCACGCCGAAGGTGTGGCTGATCACCGCCTTCTGCACCGGGTCCATCTGGAAGGGGAGGGAGGGCAGAGGGCGGCTGGCTGCTGTGTCCTGAGGGCTGCCCCGGCATGGCACCATGACCTGGTGACCCCCACGTCTGTCACAATCCCAAGCAGCCAATGCCACAGAGCTCACACTGGGTGGCTGGAAGGAGCAAGGGGCCGCATCTGCCGAGGAGCCCTGTGGCCATGGAGGCTCCCCTGCACACGGCAACGTGCTGTGTCAACACTGGCTCCTGTCCTGCTTAAACCATTCCTGAATCCATCAAATCCACAAGGTCCGAATGTCAGCCGTGGTCTGGCAGAAGGGATGAGACCCCATCTGCCCCAGTGTGTGCCCAAGTCCCCTCTCCCCCCACACAGACACCTGTGTCACAGGCGGCAAATTATCAGTTTCTGTTTGAACCTCAGTGGCTCCCCTTGACCTCAGCAGGAGCAGAAACCACCAGAATGGGGGACAGAGGTGGCCAAAACAAGCATCTGGCCATTCATTCTCTATGTGGTCTTCACCAGAGAGTTGGAATGTCCCCATGCAATGCCAAAGGCACAAGCAGGGCCATGTGTGCCAGCCCACAGGACACTGCCAGCCCACATGGGTGCCAGGCCAGGAGGGACACCAGTGCTTGCTGCCACAGACACAGCTCACCCAAGATACAGCACCCACAGAAGCCTCTCTGGGCTGCCCCACTGCTGCCCAGATGTGCTTTTCATCTGCTCAAATGCAACAATGACAACTCGGTCACTGGGCTGGGCACACACAGAACCACTTAAATGACCTGCCAGGAGCCACGTCTGTCCTCCAGCCTGCCCGGGGCTGTGGTGGGGCCAAGCATGTGGCCGGTGCCAGGCCCTGGCCCTTCTGTCTTGCCTCAGGGCTCGGCCTCATTCCACAGCCCAAGCACCAAACTGCTTCGAAAAGCTATAATTGTTTTTAACAAAATGCATTTATTAAGGAAGAAAACATAAGAATAACCTCTTTGTCTGAGCATGGCTCCAATCTATAATGCAAGTATTGTTCCCTACCCTGTGGCACAGGGAGATTATCTTATCTGAGTCCTGCTGTCAGGAGAGCCCGGGGTTTTCAGCGATCGTATTTCTCTGCAAAGCTATTTCACTGCCGAGACAGGTGCATCAGTCTTCGAGGCACATGCCTGGACAACAGCACCATTATCAAGACCCCAAATTCCTTTCCAGGAGTGAGCAGAATGGTAAAAGCAGGTGATTAATGAAGTGCCTGTTTGCTATGAAATTTTACTCACTTATCTGGCATATAAATGAAGAGGCATTTGGGGTTCGGCAGAGACCTGGAGGAAGCTACAGATGGCCATGATGCTGCTCCATGCCTGACAACAAACATTGCAATGTGCTGCTGGCAGCACCCCTGTGCTGCTGGGCTGCTGGGCCAGTGCTCGTTTTCCAGAGAAACACCCACCTTTCCGTTCTGAAAAGAAAAATGGCTCCAACCTTCCCAGCAGTGTCAGCCACCAGGTTCCACCCGCTTGCTCCCACCAAGCAGCACCAGCTCCCACCAAACAACACTGGCACAACCGAGCACTGCCAGCTCCCATGGGCTCACCCACACCCTGAGCACCGTAGCACGAGCAGGGTGGGGATCAGAGGAGGATGCAGAGAAAAGGGAGATGCTGGCACAAGGACACAAATGAGGCCAGGGACCCTATTGGCCTCATCCTAAACCTGCCAGTGAAGCCAGTGGCAGCAGGGCCACGTCTGAGCCTCAACTACACGGTGGTGGTGCTGAACAGCCCCAGCACAGGGTTTCCTCATCCTCCTGGGGTTATGCCAGGGTGATGGCACCAACCTGGTGCTTTTGCCAAGTCCACCCTGCTCCACCCTGTGCCACAGCAAGGAGTTGTGTCCACCAGAGCACCTGCAACTGCTCTGGGCAGGCACAGGACTCACGAGCTCCCAGGGGCTGGGCTGGCCAGCACACTCAGAGCTGGCTCCTCACCCCAGCCCCAGGCATCCCAGCCAAGTCACGTGCAACTGGTGGCCCTTGCTGCTCCTGCTGTCCCAAAGCGAACACAAGCACTGTCTCAAGCCTTCACCTGCCCACCCCCATGGGAGCACACATGGTCCCAGGTGCTTTGCCAGAAGCCCAGCCCAGCTCCATCCCACACTAAGCATGTCTGAAGCCTGGTGCCACCTGAGAGCCCTTGTGCTTCTCCCCAAAGCGAACACAAACATCCCTCTATCTCCTCCCCGCCGCGCGCCCTCGCAGCTCTCTCGGATGTGGAAAAGTCCCCCCAGCTCCCGCGGGGCTGCCGGGGGGCTGTGCTGCCGCTGTACATACCGGCGCCTGCAGCCAGGGATTGAGGCTCTTCCTGGCAGTTTCCAAAAGAATGGAGCCAGCAACAGAGGTGGCTTTGGGCACCGCAGTCTTGGGGAATAAAGATCCCGGCTTTATAGTCAATTCGTATTGACTCACATTACTTTATTTATCCCTGGATGTTCCTGCCGATATAAATAGCGATCCCTGCGCCGAGCTCCCTGCGGCCGCTGAGGTCAGGAGCAGGAATTCACAGGGATGCAGCACCCGTTCAGATCGCGTCTGCTGACGGAGTTTTACGAGGCGCTGCTGGGTCCTGGGGATTTGCATTATCCCAAGCTAAGGGAAGGGCCTTTGGAGCAAGGAATGTGCCTCCAGTGCTGTTAGGGGCTTTTTCCCCTGGTTGTTGCTCTAAGTGACAAGAGGCAGCTTGGAAGGGTTTTGATTGCTCCCGAGTAAAGCATCTGCTGGGTTCATGGCAGCCCTGTGACCTGCTCTGAGTGCAGAGTGTTCTGCTGGGCAATGCAAACAGCTCCTGCTCCGCAGGGCGTCACTGAGCCCTCACAGCATCACCAGCGATGCAGGGCTTGAAAGGAGAACCCCCGGATCCTGCTGCAGAGCAGCTCCAATGTGGCAGCAACCTCAGCAAGGGGCAGACCCTGACTGCTGCCCCCTACCCTCTCCCCACACTGAGGTTCAAGTGGAGTCTGACCAGCCTGGCTCAGGATGCAGGGATGTTCCAGCTCTACATCCTGAGGGATGGAGCCTCTGCTCTGGCTCCTCCAGAGCTGCCAGCCCGGCACGGCCTGGACCTCACCCAGCCTCCTTTGGCCACATCTCCAGCACAGACACACCCCAAAGGGGCAGCTCCTGCCCCTGGACTGTCAGCCAACAGCACACACTGGGCTCAGGTCTGAGCTCAGAGTGGTTGACTCCAGGTCCCCAGATGGCTGGGACAGCCTCCCCTGGTATCTCTGTCCGTGTCTGACCATCCTCTGCAGGAGGAGCCCACACGGAGCAGAGAAGCCGTGCGACACTGTGTGGCTCCAGCAAGTACCAGATTCATTGTCCAAATTACTAATTTTTTTAAAGCAACAACCGTGGGTGAACACGCGCTGAGGCAGCGGCAGGTGGGAGACAAGAGGAGCGAACAACAGGTGTTGGGTCAAGTTCACTCCTGACTCCAGCAACTAAAAAAAGAGCCCAGACAAAAAGCAGGAACTATAATGGCATCAAAACCCCTCCTGTCCTGTGTTCCAGCTCGTTAGCCTGGGGAGAGGCTGGGCTGGGGCTTCAAAAGAGCTTAAAGGACTCAGACACCTGAATCTCATTCAACAGCAACAGGAATCCTGCACTTAATTTCTGAACTGTCTTTGAGGATCTCGGCTATAATTTGCACCTTCCGAGCATGTTTAAGCTCAAAGTCACTCACAAAAGGCCAGCGAGCAGGGAGGGGGCTTATGAAAATCCCATTTCCATGTTCATGAGAGAAAACAATGGGCATTGATTGAACACCAAAGCACCAGCATGCAGTGCCTCTCGGGCAGAGATGGGGAGCAGCCCCCGGGCCCACTGCCCTTCCCAGAGCAGAACCTGCTCCACAACAATTCTAAGCAGCACCCAGGGGTTACAGAGACCCCCATGGGGCTGGGACCAGCCTGGGGGAACAGTGCAGCATGGGGAAAACACCATTTCACACCCGACACGGTGGTGTGTCCTTGGCCACATCCATGGCAGTTTAACTGTCTAATGGAACATCTCTGAAGATGTGTGTCATTGCCCACCCTAGGCACCTGGGTTGGTGGTCCAACGTTGGGCACATGGAGCCCAAGCAGGGGGTGGGAGCAGCCTCCCAGCACTCTGACTCCCCCAACATCCACGGCAGCAGCCACATTCCTCATGTCTGTAGTACATTCTCTCTTTTCCTTTCCTTATTTAATTTTCAACTAATGAACTGCTCTCCAGAGCTACTTTATTACTATTGATTCCAGGGGCAAAATCCAATTGATGTTGGTTAAAATGAACCATGTTTTTAATTCTAGTACTGACAAACCCTGGCTGGGCAGGAACCTCTCCGAGCTAAGGGCAAAGTGGGCATGTTGAACTGGTGTCCAGCAGCCAAAGACCCCAAGAATTAAACCAGAAACTACCTGCTAGAGTTCAAGGAGTGGTGCCATGCCGAGGAGGGACTGGTGTAGGGGAGAAGGGGTCCAGCAGCTGATGCCCATCCTCCCTGGGGACTCACCGTGTTGAAGTTAGGGAAGAGGTTGAGCGGTGATGTCCCGTTGAGCCTGAAGGTCAGAAAGTGCTTGATGTCCAAGGGGGGATGAAGAGGCCGGCCAGGGATGGGCAACGATGCTAAGAGGGGGCTGCTGTGTCCGGAGGGACCTGGGCAGGCAGAGGGAAAGAGCAGCGTTAGCACTGGTGATCCCTGCTTGCAGCAGCAGGACAGAGCACACAAGACATGGCACATGGGGACATTTGCCATGGACTACAGAACCCCCCCAGGGAAAGGTCCCAGCCCAGGGTGGCCCCGGGCACCCCTTTGCCTTCCAGGCTCAAAACCAGCACCCCAGATCGAAGCTGGATGCAGCTGCCTCCGCATCAGAGCGTGGACACGCGCAGGAGTCCGAACCCTCAAAAGGTGTCCAAACCTCCCCCAGGGAAGCAGCCCCTTCCCTGGGCTCTCCCATGGAGCCACACAGCCCTGGGCTCCCCCACACCAACACCACCGGGGCTCCTCACCAGGGCTGCTGAGGTTTTGGCTGCCAGCAGCAGCCAAAGGACTCGGGGCAGAGGCTGAGCTGCCCCCACTCCTGCGGTACAGCCGCCACTCCCCGTCCCCCGCAAATGGACCACGCGCTCCGGCGTGAGATTTAAAAATAGCCTAGAGTTATTAATAATGTTCTGTTTCAGCAGAAAACACCCGTGGGACAGAGGGAAGGAGGGAGGGAAGGCCAAGCAGAGATCTGCGTCCAGCCTGCTCCCCATCCCAACTCGGACTCATCACAGATGATGAGCACAGGAAAACATCCTCCAAGTGGCAGAGGGTGTCCCTGCCCAGCTCTGGAAGCAAGGAGAGGGAAAAGCTAAAATAAAAAAAAAAAAACTAACTAATCAAACACAATAAATCAGAAACTGTTCCAGAGTGCTGTGAGCCAGAAGAGCCCATTCACATCCACATGGCTTCACACTCCCTCCAACCCACCCAGAACCCCGTCCCTCTTCCTGCAGCAAGGACAAGGTCAGTGTTCCTCATTCCTTTGGAATTTTTGAGGTTTGGGTTCTTTTTCACCTCAAAGGCATCATGGATCCCTTGACTCAGCACAGCACAATCCCATCCCACCACCCCCCTGGACCTGAGAATACCCTTGTGGGAGGCTGACTGGCCAGTACCCACTCCCCTGGCAGAAACACTCTCCACCAGCACCTCTTGTGCCAGCACCGAGCCTGAGCCCCCCTCCAGCCCCCACACCCTGATGCCAGCTATGCAGAATGAGACCCCAGGCTGGTGCTGCTCCTCACTCTGCTCCGCACCCGCCCCGTGCCGATCCCGGCTGGTGCAGGATCTGAGACACGCATCTGAAATTCAAAGTTTGAGAGATTCCCTGGATTTGAGCAGCGAGTGCTCGTCGCCAGCCCCACGGGCACCAACGACCTCTTTCTGGGCGAGCGCACGCGGAGGCTCTGCCACAGCACCGGAGCCATCCCCAAGCCAGGCCTGACTCCGGGGAGGAATTACAGTTTGCTTCATCAGGCATGCACTGATCGAGTTAATTCCAGAGTCGCCCAGAAGGGAAATCTGTGAAACCGCTTAAAAATAAATAAATAACATTACAGCAGCAGCGAGCAGGACTGAGTGAGGGGTGCATAATTAACTTTCTGAGGCGTGAAACAGTGTTTCTACATCAAATCATTTGAGACGGCTGGGCTGGCGCCAGAGGAGCTGCCCTGGGACCCCCCAGCTCACGCAGCCGGGGCCCCACACGAGAGCAGCAAAGGCCTTTGGGGCTGGATCATGAGGGGTGCCACTTGCCACAGCCAGTGAGATTTGCACGGACCGCACTGGCCTTAAAAACATAAAATATACATATATACATATATATATATATATATATGGGAGGAACAAGAGGTGGGTGATCACCTTATCCCCAAAATCAGTGACTACAACTAGGGATGCTGCAGCTCAGCTAATGCTTGGGCTGAAGGGTTCACTCCCTGGGGAGCAGCTCCTGCACTGGGCAGGCACAGGACGAGTGCTGAGGGGACACAGACTCCCGGGATCGGCCACCACCTGCAGCGGCTGCTGCCCACCAATGGTACACAGAAGATACGTCAACCTCTTTGGCACATCCTTGAGCTCAAATTTGTGGATTAAACACATTTCTGAACTGGGATAATCCAGGCAGTTAGAGAGAGCTCAGAAACCCCTGTGAGCCCCTGCAGATGGGCAGCTCTTTTCTCACTTGGCTTTGTCCCTGAAGCAGACAAGACCCCGAGGAGCAGGAAGAGGCCTGAAGCCACCCCAGTGAAGCTCCCCAGCATGTCACAACACCCTGCTGGGGCACCCGCAGGATGCTCTTGGGGCACCTTTCCAAGGTTACGGGGCCATGGCATTGTGGGTCCTGCCTTACCTTTGCTGCAGGGCAGATTCCGGCAGCAGCTGAGGGCAGTATTTTTAGGTATTAATTAGACACTCAATTAAGGAGATTTGCTTTTGGGAGAGTGGCAGGGTCCCGGGTCTGTATAGAATGACACGACCTTACGCAAGGTGACGGGCATGGCCAGCAGCAGTGGGGCTGTGCTGGGGAACAGACCCCCAGTGGGGAGCTTTTTGTCACAGCCCCTGCTCTGTCTGCCCCTGTTTTGGCAGAGGAGCCCCCACCTCCACAGCGAACACTGCTGCTCTGGCACTGCGGGTCCTCCTGGGACAGGACGTGCTCCAGATTCTGCAGAGCATTCCAAGGGGCTGGGGCAAGGAGAGGAGCACAGGAACCACGTGTTCCTGGCATGAGCACCTGCTGCAATTTGGGGGGGTTGTCTCTGTGCCCCGCCTCCCCCTCCAGTTCCACAGGTAGGGTCCAGGCCTGACCAAGAGATGCCAAAGCCACAATGTCCCTGATGTGGTGCTGCATGTCCCCTGCTTGGGGCTCAGCCAGAGCCATCGGAGCCTGCACATTCTCTACCTGGGCCTCAGCCCCTTCCCAGCCCTCTGGAGCTCAGCCCAGTTCCTGTCCCACAGACAAGTGACTTTTGTAGGGATCCCTTGGAATTTAAAGGAATTTTCAGCCCTACATTTAACCAAACTCACCCAAACTGTGTCTGGCTGTCCTCCCCAGCCTGTTCCCCACCCCTTCACTCCACACAGCCACTGAACACACACCTGCAGCAGGTTTTTCTCTGTGAGGCAGAGCAGAGCAACTGCTGTGAGCGGACACCCGCCTGTGTGAGCCCCCCAGAGCTGCCTCTGAAGGCGGCGGGGCCAGCGCTGCAGGTTCTCATACCAACACGAGTCTGCCAAGGACCCATCTTCGCAGACGCCGCTGCCTCAGAGAGCATCTGGCGCGGAGTCTGCCCAGGCCAGATGGAGATGGAGCTGTTTATTCACACGGAGGCTCCCTCCCGCTTGGGAGATGTTCTCAGCAAATTTTGATGGTGTCTATAAATCCTTACCCAGGGCTTTAAAGCTTTTGTCCCTGGCCAAGCATGTTTCCAGGAGGCTCCCCGATGCCAAAGGCCGATGGCCAGAGAAGAGGAGCAACACCCAGTCACAATGCAGGACCGTGATGGCAGCACCAGTGCAGCCCCAGCACCTCTGGGGTCTGGGCTAGTAACAAACAGATTGCACTGCTCCAGGTCTGGACTCCCAGAGCAACCAGACCTGGACCATGGGACAGCATATCTGCTACAGCCTCCCATTTCCAGCTTTTGGCAGCCCCAGCAGAGGACCTGGCACTCAGGATTCAACTGAGCTAATGCTTCATGCTGCTGCGCTGGGTTTATTGCTGATTAGAATCAGTCTGAACTGATTCTGTCTGAACAGCCCTCCAAGTCAAAACCAGCAAAGCCCTGTCACACTGGAACGCACCAGCAGCACCCCAGCCCTGCTTGGCCACTGCGCTGGCACCGCCAGACCTGCGGGCAGAGGGGCCTGAGCTCCTGGCTGCTGCGGGCACCAACAGCTCTGCTCACCTCAGGATAGAGAGTAACACTTCAGAGCAGAAATATGAGCTGAACACCTCCAGCCGGTCCTGAAAGCAGGTGTTGAAGGACTTTCTCCCAGACTGCTGGTTGCCAAGAGCTCAGGGTGCAAAGGCAACTCCAGGACGTGAGGATGTTTTGGAAAGAAGAAGAACTAGCTATTGATTTAGACCCCTGCTCATAATTTATTCTGTCCTTGCAAAAAAAAAAAAAGTCCTTTTAGATATCTTTAAACTTTAGGAAAATTAAGATAGACCTTTTTAATATAGATATTTATACATGTATATTTATATATATACACACACATACACATATGTACACAATGATGCATTTAAAGTTACTATTTCCTCAGCCATTATAATATCATTCCCTAAATCTCTTGCTCTTGAAATGATCGTGGCTTGATGCCACTGCTAAAAATACCCTGTGCTGTGCGCAAGGAACACCAACACGACACCGCCAGGCATGTTGGGGTCGGCGCAGAGCTCGGAGGATGCACTGCCTTTTCTGCATTCACTCTCCAGGCTCCAGAATAACAGAAATCCCATATTTTTGCAGAGCATTAAGCAAAAGCTGCTGGGTATCTTTGTGCAAAGGCAACGTGACATTTGAGCTCAAGAGCTTTGCCTTCATCTCCCTAAAACAAAATAATGACAAACCCTTGGAAAAAACTCATCACAATTTGGGATCTTAGGTGGCTCCAGGATTCTGAATTCTGGGCGATTCAAACAGAGGTCTGGGGCATGAGAGAGGGGTGGTCATGGGACCAGCATGGCTTTGCAAAAGATCCTGTTTTCTCTTCCCAGCACAGAGCAGGTCACCATCCACTGCGGCTGCCTGGCCCCAGCAGTGACCAGTGACGCGGAAAGGCGGCGTTGAACTGGTGCTGGGGGCTGCCCGCAGGCCCCGGCTCCTGCCCCAGGGCTCGGCCCTCACCAGCCACGCTCACTTCACCTGTGCCATGATGAACCCAGACTCCCTCATGCTCTCATAGTACTCGATGGCCAACGCAAAGTTAAACTCGCTGATGGCCGGCCCGTCGATGGCGATCTTCATGAGGTCAGAGAGCCCCTCGTCCTTCGCAAGGCACGACCGGCCACGCTTCAGCAGCTCCCGGCCCCGGCTGATCTTCTCGGCAAGGACCGAGCCCAGCGGCAAGGCCAGGGCAATAGCTGCCAGGACAGCGAAGTCTGGGAAGAGTTCATGCATCTCAGAGCTGCTGTAGACCAGCTTGACACAGAGGTCCTTGAAGGAGAGCTGGCTGAGGCTGAAGACGATGCGCTTGAAGAGGGGAAAGTCGCTCAGGGCCCTCTCGCTCACCACCACCCGTGAGTACACCTGCAGCAGGAAATTCAGCTCGCTGACCCCATAGCTGCCAATGTCCTCCAGAGACTGGGGGTAGCACTTGGGGTTGAAGATGGCAGAGAAGGAGCTGATGGCCTCCAGGACACTGCTGGGGAACCTGTCCAGCAGGTTGCCCCGCACCCTCTCCAGGTAGCTCTCCTTCAGGTGCTCAAAGTGTTTCAGGTGCACTTGGGAGCAGTTGGCCAGCTCAACACCCTTGTAGTAGAGGCGGCTCTCGCCCTCCCGGCCATCCTGCGGGTGCTTGTTCATCTCGCTGAGGAACTCCCGGAGGTTCTGGCCACTGGTGCTCTGCTGGGCCTGCAGCGTGGTGGCTGTGGCTGAGACTATGGGCTTCAGGATGGAGAGGTCAAAGTCCTCGATCTGGAAGAAACGACTGAGCTTCTGGAAGATGGGGAGGACATCCAGGAGGATCTTGGTGAAGGCCACAAACTGGAACTTCTTGAGCTCTTCGCAGAGGCCACGGGCCACGGGTGAGCGCTCCGCCTCTCTCTCCAGCAGCAGCACCAGTGTGGGCCACGAGGAGTCGATGGCTTCTACAGCTGGGAAGATAGAAGTCCAGTGGATGGCTTTGGGGCTCCTGAGGTCTATCTCACAGAGGTCCAGGACTGTCCGCAGCTCCTGCAGGCTATCGCCTTCCCCCTGGAAGCTGGAGTAGAGCCTATACACAGCATCCACGGTGGTCTCATACTTCTGGAGGTACTCAATGGTGCTGATGCTCTCGGCCAGCAGCAGGGAGGTGCCGTGGGACAGGCAGTGCACCTCAGTGAGGAGCGGGCAGAGCGAGGTCAGTGCTGTCCCCACCCCGCTCAGCCGCTCGGCCACCAGTGAGGCACTGTCGGCACTGAGCCAGGTGAGCTTCATGGTGGGGATGCCGAAGGAGCGCATCACCTCACCCACCTTGCCTGCCACAGTGGAGGCCTCCCCGGTGGGCAGCTCGAAGCTGCCCAGGAAGGTGGTGGAGGTCTGCCCATTGCAGGGGGAGACAGTGGTGGTGAACATGGCGAGGCTGCGGTGCTCCAGGACGTCCACCGTCTCGTCCACCACCAGCCCAATGAACGGCGAGGCTTTGATCCTGTGCCTGTCCTCGTTGTGGAGGACTTTGGCAATGGCTGCCTGGGCCAGTTGAAGGAGGGGTGCAGGGAGGGAGAGAGAAACACAAATGAGATTCAGAGGCAGTGGGAGATGCGCAGCACTTGGCACAGAGCGAGCGTGTGAGCTCCCACCCACGGTGGGCAGCAGTCCCACAGCGCATGAGCCCCAGGCCAGGGAAAAGCCCTTACACTAGTTGCACACACAGAGGCTGGAAATCACTTTCTTTTTCCCTAATAAGCTTTCTCCTCCCGCTCCTGTTTGGCAGCTCAAGCACCATGGGAAGCTGCTGAGAGCTTGGCGGTTCCTGTCCTGAGCTTGGCATCAGAGCCCCACAGATGCAGCACCACCAGTAGCACTGACCCCTCAGCCCCCAACATCCCATATTCCCAAGCCCCCACCTATGCTGGCAGTGAGGCAGGACACCAGGAACGCACCTGCCCCATTCAACTCCAGCAGTTCCACTTCACTGGCCCAGCAGGGGCAGGAGCAGCAGCAAAATGGCAACATTTTTTCCATCTTTACTCATTTACTCACACTCCCCCATTTCAGGCAAACTCCCCAGTTTGGTGGGAAAACTTCCTCTGTGTGTGCGAGCACTGCAAGGATCACCACAGGCTGGGAAACCTAATTAGTGGGTTTAGTCTATCTGCAGCAAAATAAGGCTCTGCAGAGAGCTGAAAAGCCTGGCAAACGGCCAAGACTCACTAAAAATTTAATTTGATTTTAGCAGGCATGAAGCGTTCGTAAAATTCAGAAAATCCTTGCTAAACTCTCCGGCTACTTGATCTTTCTGATCACTCGGTTTAGGGCAAAAGAGGCAAAACCCACAGTGCTCGTGTGCTAATTGAACTCCTGAGCTTTCATCCTGCAAAGCAGCCTGGCAGGCTCGGGGAGCTCCCGCACAGCCGGTGGCCGTGGGCACCGTCCCTGCTCTGCCAGGTGCAGCGGCCACGCACCACAGCGGTCACCCAGGTGCAGACCCCCAGCCCCGCATACACACCTGCATCTCCCTGACACTGCCGGGGTGGTAGTACTCGCTGTGCTCCGAGGCCAGCAGCGCCTGGCACAGGTTGAACTTCTGGAAGTTGAGCAGGGAGGAGCACTTCTCATCCGGGATCTCCTCCTTGGCCATCCAGTAGACGGTGGTGAGGACGGCCACCTTCGCCGGGTTCACCTCCACCTTGATGACCGAGCGCAGCTCGGGGTGGCTGTGGACACGGGACTCGAAGGCCAGCTGCTCCCGGTTCACCGCCAGCGCCTGGCGGTGCGCGCCGGAGGTGACGTGCCGCAGCAGCGCGTGGCGCTGGAAGTTGTCCGTGCCCACGGTAAAGGCGTTTTCCGCTTTACCGTGCTTGTTCTTCACCAGCGCCTGCCGACACTCTATGCAAAACATGAGTTTCCTCTCATAGTCAAACTCCAGCCAGGTAAATTCTTCCTTCCAGTGCTCATTGAAATAGCGTTTACACTTTTTATTGGAATTGGAAGTTTCCCCAGCTGGCTTTTTCCCTGGAGGCACCATATTGCTGTGGCTGGGAAATCAACTACCGTTGAACCGCACTGTGCCTTGAGGAGCAGCGTGCACATTTAATTTAGTAAGAAGGTCTATTACCACTCTCCTGGTCCGACTGGAGATGAAAGAGACACAAGGGAAAGGGATTAGGGCTCTGCAAACCTCAGCCGGGGCTCGGCTGTGGTGGCATGGTGACAGTGGCACGGTGACAGCAGCGGTGACAGGGGTGCTGAGGGCAAGTCAGGCTGTGCAACAGCCCCAGCACCACACGTGGGGATCCCATCAAGCACCTCATCAGCACCACCAGAAGCTCTCGGTGTCACTGGTGGGTCTGGCGCACACACATATGGTCCCATCACCGCAGGAACACCCACAGGCTTCCCCCTGCAGCAGCCTTCCCCACTATGCTGGCACCGGGAAGGTGAGGAAGGCTCAGTGCTGGCTGAAACACCCAAAAAAGAGCATTCAGCCCCAGAGGAGCAGCACCCGCTGCTGGCAGTGAGTGCCAGGGCCCTGGAGCAGAACAAGGGTGACTGGGAGCTAGCTCAGACACGAGTGCTTGTGTGCACACATGTGCTCTCAGTCCTGCCTGGCTTGTTTCTCTTCCAGGGAATTGCCGAAGCCGTGGCAGGTCCCATGGCAGCAGAGCCATGCTCTGCACATTCAGTGGCATCCCAGTGTCCCTCCCAGGGGGTGACACACCAGATCCACTCCAGGCCAGGCTCCCAGATATCTACTGAGCTAGGGGCTGCAAAGCACTTAAACATGTAACCAAACCAGGACCTGAAGGGTTTAAGCATTCACTTGATCTCCTCCCTACACTTCAGGCCCACTCAGTCTGATCCTTACATTCCTTCATGAACCAGACTGAAAATCCAAAGTAAGACTTGATAAAGGTGTTGGTAAGAAGAGGGGGAAGAACCCAGCGCTGCATGGGGAAGGGGGAGAACCAAAATGCAGAGGAAAAAAGAAAGAATATGGACACGCAGCAGCAGGAAAACTGGGGAATACCATCAGTCCATGTGACTTACTGAGACACAGATGAGGAACTTAGGGTTTTTCTGAAGAACAAGCCCCCAAACCAGAGCCATTACCACAACGCTGTGGGAACAGGGGGAAGGAACCCTCACAATTCAGGAGTTTGAAAATCAACATGACTCCCAGCGCTGTGAACGCCCACCCCAACGGAGCCAGCGCTCCCCACGGGGTGCCCTGGGCAACGCTGGCAGGTGGCCCTGGAGTGACCGGCACCGCCGCCGCTGGCACAGCGACCCATCCATCCCTGCGCCGGGCGGGCACCGAGCTCCGGGCTGCAATGGCCCCAGGGGGAGGATTCCTATGCTCTTTCCCTGTCACTGACCCCATTCGCTCCCAAGCCATCCCCACAGCCCCCCCCAGCACTTGCTCCAGCAGAAGCTGCTGCCTTGGAAAGAAAAGAAAAAAGAGCAGCAATTAGTGTGTGGGATGCACGAGGCCGGGGCGGGGGCTGGGATGGAGCAGAGCGCCGTGGCACCCGTTCCCACAGCACCCATTCCCGCAGCACCCGTGGTGCTCTGGCACCAGCCCAGCACCCCTCACTGCTGCTGCCCACGGGCCAGAGCAGCGCTGCGCATCGTGGGGGACCCGGCAGCAGCTCGGGATGGGGGTTACACTCCGGTCCCCCCACCAGCCTGCTTCTCCCCCCGCCGGGAAGTTTGGGCAGGATCAGGATTTACTTGTGAGAGGACAAGCCACTGCCCTGACCCTCGTCCCTGGTGCATCAGCCCTGGCTGCCGTCTCGCCGTGCCCGTGAGGGTGAGCGGAGCAGCCCCAGCACCCAGCCCAGCGCCCAGCCCTGCGTGCCCACCCCGCTCACCCGCCCCTACATACGTACCATGGAAAGGCTGCCATAAGCTTTGGGGTGGGGGGCTTGCAAACTTCCCAGATTTTAAATAGGAGGAAAAAAAAAAAATCACCTAATTAAAAAACAAAAAACCACCAAACCCAGCCAAGCAAAGCAAAGCCAAAAATAAAACAAAAAGCAGCGGGGTGTTTGGGAGGCGGCACCACCCCCCGCCCCGCAGCCCCCGCGGCCCCGAGCGCGGCGGCTGCGGGAACAAAGCCTGCGGCGGCCGCCCGCGCTCACCGGAGCACGGGAGCAGCCATCTTGCTGCGAGGACCGTCTGGCTCACGGATGCTCCCGGCAGCCCACGGCGGCAGTGGCCACTAGCGGTGGCCGGGATGGGGAAGGCCGCGCGGCCGTGGCCGGGCCACGGGGACAGCGGACGTGGTGGCCGCGCCGCGGGCTCCGGCCCCTGGGGAGGGGGAGCACACGGAGCCGTGCCCTGTGCCTGCCGCGTGCTCGCCTGCCGGGACCCCTTCCCCAAGGTGCAAGGAGCGATGGGCATCAGGTGCCCGGGGACCCCTAGCCTGGGTCTCTTAGCTGAGAGCTGGGCACATGCAGCAGGGTGAGCTGCAGGAGCGGTCGCAGCCAGCCAGGACGGGTGTCTCTGGGTTTCGGAAGCAAGCGCGGGCTGAGCAGCCCCCAGGCATGGAAACGGAGTTTCGGCAGGATCTAAGTCCAAGGCTTTTAGGGAACGCCACAAGGTGCTCCTGCTTACCTCCACTCCTGGTCCATAGCTGAAGGGCTCCCTAACGAGCAGAGGGGCTCCTCACATCCCAAAAAACTTTCTTTTAGCAATACATGCAGGTGAAATTTAGAGCCCCTCCACTACTTCCAGAAAGAGGATTTTGTGCCACCTTTGCTTTCCCCAAACACGGCTCCTGAGAGCACTGAAATCCCAAGGTGCACCCGTGGGACCCCTGATGGGAACCTGGCTCCTTGTTTCCCAGCACATAACCTGTGCCTGGGAGCTGAAGGATGCTCCCACCCAGACTCGCCCTTCTCCCGGTGTGGAGCTGGGCCATGAGGAGGGATGTGGCCCACTGGAATTTGCCTGGATTAGGAGCTGCATTGTACCTGGCTCCGGCTGGCTCTGCACCAGGGGGGTCTGGCGGCCCCCGGTTAATTCCTCTCTTTAGGCTCCTCCACAGATCCCGGGGCAAGAGGCTCTTCCTGCTCTGGGGACATTCTTGCCGAAGTGTCAACCCAGGGTTAATGAGAGCAGGAGGTAGTGAAACCAGAGCTGGCTCCTGGGGTGAAAACACACCCGATTTATTCTTGTGCTAATGCCTCGAGAAAAGAGGATTGAGCCTTTTTAATGAGTTTTTAGGCAGGAGCCTGCTGCATCCCCTGGTCCCATTCCCTGCTTTCCAGAACCCAGAGCAGGACGGTAAAGATCAGCGACCCCAAATTAGCAGTGGCTGGAACCAACTCCACTTCCCATGGGGACCTCTCCACGGAGCCCCTGCACTGGGATCCACGGGACCAGTGGACTCCAGACGAGAACACGCTAGCTCTGCCTGCTCCATGCAAGGGGCAAGGCTGAAACCACTGAGCCCTTCTCCCCTGCAAACCCATTCCTGCTGGAAGCCTCAAGCTTTAACACGAATTTTGGGCAGCATTTGCAGGATGTCCCTGACCCTGCCGAACACTCTGCCCTCACATAGCTGCCGGATGTCAGAGTCCTTCCTAAAGGAACTGGAGTGGAGATACTCCTGTTTACCTCCATGCAGCAGCAGCAGCCGCCTTGGCTCGAGCTGTTTGTTGCTATTTTTCCTGACTGTGCTGTGCCTGAGGAGCTGGGTGGGCAGGTGCCCCGGCGCACCAGCACATCCATCATCCCCACGGCACGAGGGCGGCGGCAGCCACGAGCCACAGTTTCCATCTGAGTCCCAGTTTCCATTGGCGTCCCACACCTCCGGCAGCCAGAGCAGACCCCAGGCACACAGCTCCCACTGGGATGCTCTGTGCCGATCCCTGGCACCCCTTCCAGTGCTCCAGCCCCACATCCATGGATGGGTTCCCCAAGGGTTTCTTACTGCATCTATAAGAAGCTGAACAGTAGAGACCAAACCCAGCCATATTACCCCAAAAAATTTTTAAATCCCTAAGTCCAAAGATATTTATGAGATTTTGCTTCCATCCCTGCTCTAAGCCAGTCAGGCTCTGGGAAATGACGCACGCTCTTCCCGCAGGGAAGCGGAGGTGCTGGTGTTCCCAAAGCTGCTGACCCCAGGGAGCCCCATCCCTGTGCAGCCCCCAGTTCTCCTGCCCACCCACCTTGCTGTGCCTGGCTCCACCAGCCCTCTCACCCCCTCTCACATCACAGGGCATGGGGTAGGAAAGACCCAGCACCCTGCAGGTCCCTGCTCACCCTCTGCACCCAAAACCCCAGCTGTGACAGCCCCCAAAATGAACTGGGAGCATGCAGGGGAGGGAGGACTCATGGGAGCTGCCCGGCTGCATCCCTCCCACCCGAAGGTGGTGACAGCTCAGTTCAATCTCTGCCGTGTGTGGTGGAGGGGGAAGGCTGCAAGGAGCCGCTGTCTCATGTGGGAGAGAGCACCCGGCACCGTGTCAGCTCAGCCAAATTAAAAATATTCCTGCAGCCCCCGGGCTGGTGCCTGGACGGGCGGATCTGACAAGGACATGGCCTGCGGGATGTGCAGACACTGGAAGGGACATGGGGAGGAGAAGGTGTTCCCACACAGAGAAGGGGATGGACACACACTGGGGGACCCCAGTATTTCCCAGCTGTGTCCCAGCTCTCCTGCACAACTCAGGGTACTCAGGGGGCTGTTCCTCCTCTGCTGGGGCTGCCCTTCCAGCACCACAGTGGGCACAAAGACTGGCTCCAGCACGCTCAGGTCCTTGTGGGGGGGCTTGGATGGGCAGTGGGCCGTAGGTAGGGAACCATGGGGTGCTACTGGAGAAGAAGCCCCCCAGCTTGCTAACATGGGACCCCCACACACACCCCAGAGCCACTGCCAGCTTGCAGGATGCAGCCTCGTGCCTCGTTCCCCTGCACAGCCTTGTCACAACCTTCAGCTGCGTGACTGCAGCTGGCAGGGAACAAGCCTTGAAATAAACTCAGATGACATTCCTGCAAACTCTGGACATGGCCACAACAGGATTACTGAGCTGGGCTGGGGAGGCGGGGGAGCATGCTCATCTCTCCCCGCCGGCGACCCCAGCTCCAGGCTGAGGCTCCTCTGTGCAGCAGCTGAGAAGGGCAAAGCCCTTTTGTCAAGAAGCAGAAGCAGGGACAGGGTGATCTTGCTCCCTGGGCTTCCTCTAGTCCATGCACCTGGTCCTTGGGAGGCAGCTTGGCTGCATCTTGCTCCCCAGGAGCTACAGGGAACTTCACCCCACAGCACTGATATCAAAAACAGCTGCTGAGGAGCAAAACTGGATACCAGTCTTGCTCTATCGAGCATCTTTTCCTCCTCTGTCCACAAGAATTGAGCCCAACTCCCTTTGGGTTTTAATTCCCAACACTCCCCATTTGCCAGGTAATGATCTGAAAAACCAGCATTTAGGGATGCCTCCCCCAGTAGAGATCCCAATCAGCTCAGGGTCCCCTGTGTCACAGCCAGCAGTGCTGCCAGGGTGGTAGAGCCCAGCCAAGACCCCACCGACCTCTGCCACAGGTCCCGAGGGGTTCGGGAGGGATGTGGGCTCATCCTGACTGGAGGCAGCAGAAGGGAGCTGGCAAGGACGGAGCCCTGATCTGGGCTCCACTGCCCACAGCCCTGCCCACCCCTCCCTGGGTGCTGGGGGGAGGCCAGGGTCCTCCTGAGAGATGGAGAGCTCAGGAGTGCACCAGAGCCCCCAATCAGTTCAGCCTATTCTGGACACTGTTTAAATTGTAAAAATTGCAGCCAAGTCCAATTCATTACAGCCGAGGAACGGCTGACAGAAATGAAAAGGGAGAAAAGCTCCTCAGATTGATGCTTTCTCACCATTCCAGTGAAATAACCAATTTGGAACAAATTAGGGGCTCCCGTCTCCACCAGCCTTTTGAATTGCCTCCAAGCCAACGCACATTTTTCATAGTGCAGCGTTTCTTCCATTAGCAGTGAAAATTAATGATTTCTATTATTGAAGCACCTGAAGGCAGGTGCCTCCCTCACACAGCCAAGGCTGGGCTGGCTCTGAGCCCCAGAGAGCCAAGAAGACCCATGAAAAGACAGACAGGTTCAGAGAGGATAAGTGACATGGCCAGGGCCACCTGATAGGTCAGTGGCAGAGCCAGGCTCCAGCCAGTGGCCATCCCTGCTGGGCTGGTCCCTCTCAGCAGTGCCATCCCAGATGTGCCAGAGCACTGCACACAGACCACCATGGTGATGCCCAAACCACTGCATGTGACAGTGTCACTGCTGTCCCCAAAACCCCCCTAAGCAGTGAAACCACGTGGACTTCAGCCAGGAATTGCCCCAAGGGTGCCCACCAACTCAAACTTCAGGAGGGCAAGTCCTGCAGGACCAAGAGGGCTTTCAAACCCCAATCCATTCACATATTTCCCCTCCCATGTTCTAGAGAGACCAAAGCCCTTCGCCTCCTCTCGCCTGTTTTCTGCTCCCAGCATTATTCCCTGAGCACAGCTCCCCAGCAGCTGAAGCACACAATCCTGCTGCAACTACGGCTGCCCCACGGCCAGGATGGTCATGCCTAGGGTTTGGAGGATGACACATATCTGTCATTATTTTTTTAATTAGATTTTTATTTCCTACCTCTAGTATTTCATTGTAATTTCCGCCACTCCTACCCAGGCCGTGCTAATATAATCACTCTGGAGGAGAGTGGGAGCAGCCAGCCCACTCCTTCCAACATCTCGCTCAGGGAAGGCAAAAAAAGCAATCTGCTAAATCCCCAGCCCCTGCAGTCATTACAAGCTCAGGGACATCAGGTGGGTGCTGAAACAAACCATCAAAGCCTCAGTGCCGCCAGCACCTGCCAGGAGCATCGGCACCGAGAAACTTCAAAAAAAAGTTCACATTTGCTCAAAATACTTGTTAGCAGTTCATTACTGCAGCAAGGTGAGGCATAATTAAAAATGGACTAAAGAGATTTGTGAATTATATCTTCGGCTTGATGCTGGAGACGCAGTGATATTTTCTAGCCCACATCATCCTGGAGGTCAAGATTAGATGACAGCTTGGTCTAAAAATACTCTGAAGGGGAGGCTGAGGCTGTTGGAGGAGATCAGAGCCCCCTATGGCCCCCCCAGTGTTGCTCAGGGTTGAAACCAGGGGACAGATGTGTCCCCCAGGACATTGCTTGGAGCAAGCCCCAGTAATAAAAACAACTGCTGCATTTACAGGGAAATTCACCCAAAACAACCACAGAGAAAGCTCGGTCTCACCGTCTGCCAAAGGAGCCCCAAAGCCAAACCCAGCAGCTCAGCGGGGCCAGGCTCCCCACACTGTCACCCCCACAGGTCCCGAGAGGGCTGGAATCACCATGAAAGCACTATCCAACCACCACGTTCTTCCAGCTGGAGCAACATGGTCCTGGCATGGGTACATCAGTGAGCTCCAGACACTGCGAGGTCAAAATTGAAGCTTTAGTGGCTATTCAATGTTTTCTCCATATCTGTGGCCAAAGAGTGAAAAGCAAGCTCTGGGGTTGGACTTTTGTTTGTCTTTTAAGCCTGCTTTTCCTGACGAGTATTCCGGATAAATATCCCGAGTAGTGTTATACCTTCCAGAGAGACAGGGAAAGACATTTCAGAGAAAAGATTGTGTTCCAAACTATTAGAAAAATTAAACTGATCCATGGGAGACAGCTGGGGCCAGCTTGATCCACGGGAGACAGGCACCCCAACATGAGCACCTGACTGATGTGCCAGGCTGACAACATCCATGTTCCTGGCTTGGCTGCCCTTGGGCAACCACGGGCACCCACAAGCCACACATTATCAGAGGAAAGCGAGTGCATGGCAGCCTGCAGACGTGCCCGTGCCCATACGGGTGAGCACAGCACACACACACGGACACACACAGAGAGAAGCGGCACCGCTGCCCACGGGGACGTGCCAGACCCATCGCTGCCAGCAGCCAGGGGCCACGCTCCCTCCCCAGCACCTGCCGCCAAGTTAACGCTGATAAGAACAAAACCACTAAAATTACCAGCCCCGAATCCACACAAAACGGGTCCAACAACAGTGTCACGTTCTGTTTGCTGTCGCTGCTCCCCTTCTCGAGTCCGCGCCGGCCAAGCCTGGCCACGGAGCTCCATCCACCACCGGCCACCTGGCCACCCTCACAAGCACACTGCCGGTCGCTCTCCCCCAGCCTCACATCCCACAAAAAGCATCGAACATTTGTGTCGCAGGTGCAGCAGAAACACAAGTTGGAGCTGCCACCCAGACAAAGAGCAAGGGCAAAATCCAGCCCCGTCAGCACACAACCTTTTCCCTCCTCTTTTTGCAGCCCTGGGAAAAATCAATAAGATGCAGTGAGTCAAACTCAGCTTGAATCCCGTAAGTAATTAGGATTAGCAGGCTGGGAGCCGAGGGAACAGGCTGCCTATGTGCTGGGCGGGGAGGGACCATTTTGTGGGTGTAGGGTACAGCCTCAGCTGATGCAAATAACATGAGCAGCTCTTTAACGGGGTTTTCAGGCAGAACGGCAATAAGGAATGGGAACGACATAATTTGCTTAGAAACAAGAAAATCTCATGAGGATAATTTGGGGTGCCAAGCTCTGCTGGGAACAGGATGGGGACCCCACAGGTCAATCAATAGTTGAGTTTGATGCCGATCCCACTCCCAGACCCTCACTCTGAGCCCGGACTCCTTGAGTACCGCTTATTCCCGGGGTTCTTTCCCGGCAGTAAATAACCCATCTCAGTGTTTCACTATTTAGAGTTAAGTTAGTAGCCAAAATCGCGAAGTGGAGAAGAGACACCCCCACCACACACACACACACACACACACACAGTCTGCGCAGAGCTACTGGCAAAATAAGAACCAATTCGGTGCGTTTCTGTCCATAAAGGACAGCTCGGACGCTGAAAAGTGCCCTTTCCTCCAGCTGAAGGAACCCGGCAGACGGGAGTGCTCAAGCCGGGGCCGTGCGGGGAGCGGTAGCCCCGGGACAGCGGCGAGGCGATACCCCGGTCCCCCTCCCCACGAACCCCACCGGCCCCGCGACCCCGCCAGGCCCCCAAGCTCCGCGGCTGCCCCGGTCCCTCTGCACCCCCGAGCAGCGGCTCCGCCAGCGGCGAGCCGGGGGATGAAGGAGCGATGGAGGGGAGAGAGATGGAGGGCGACAGGGAGAGATGAGGCTGCGGGAAAGTTGCGTTTCACCCACCTAGAAGCATTTTGGATGCGGCTGCGTCGCCTCCGCGCTGCTGGTGCCTCCCGCTCGCCGGGCAGAGCTGCGGGCAGGGCCGGCCGGGCGC
>VZSE01004851.1:5246-23150 GCA_013398275.1 Promerops cafer
GCAAGTGCGTGCGCCCGGCGCGTGCCGCGCTCCCGGCCCTGAGCAAACACCCGCGCCGGGGCGCCGCGCGGGCGGGGCCGGGCGGGGGCGGGAAAGCGTGAGGGAGAAAGGGAAAGGGGGAGCACTGCCCGCCGAGGGGCGTCCGAGACGGGGTGCGGACCGCGCTGAGGGAGAGGCAGCGGGCGACTCCCGGCGAAGCCCCAGGACGTGCGGGGCATCCCCTGCTGGGGCCACCTCAGCGGCACCTGCCGGGATTTGGAGGGGAGGGGGGCCGCGGTGCGGGATGTGTAGGCACGGAGGGCGTCCCGTGGCGTGGGCACGCGAAACGGTGCGCGCCCGTGGGAGAAGCGCCCTTGCCATTGCGGGACGCGGAGCAAGTTCGTGTGCGGGACCTCGGCTTCTCCTTGCCCCTAGAGAGCACCGGGACGCCTGGTAGGGCTCCCTTCGCTCACCGAGCGCTGCCGGGCTGAGCTCCGTGAGCGTCCGAGCCCCACCACCGGCGGCTGTCGTCCCCTCCCGCTCCCAGCCGCCATAGCCGCGTGTGCCCGGCACCGCACACGCCCCGCGGACGGCCTGATGGCTCTATTAGCCAGCGACAACCGCGGGCGAGCCGGCCTGGGTGATAGGAGGAGGGCGGCTGAGAGCAGAGCAGGGTAGAGACTTCTCAGGAGAAGTCACCTCGAATTACCCCTCTGGAATGCTGAGCGCCACGGGGTGAGCCTCTCAGGGGAGAAAGAACAAACCGCTCTTGGGCACGTCCCGCGCGGGCGGTCCAGCACGGGGAGGGAGGAGGTTCGCCTCATAAAGTAAGGGCGTGCTGGGCAGAGCTGGCAGCTGGGGAGTCAGCCCACCCTTCACTGCCAGATCCCATTTCCCAGGCCACACAGTCTACCACTGACCCCCGTGGCACCCTGCAAAGCGGAAGTGGGTCATCGGCTTTCCAAGCAGGCAATGGCATTGGCCCGTAACTGGGGAGTCAGGATGGACCTGGCCTCTGCAGGGGAAATGATCACTGCTCTCAGGTGGGGTCTCACTTGTGGCTGAGGACCAAATGAGGACAAGCAGCACTGAGGTGCTGAGAGTTTGAGGCTGGTGTGCCTTGGGGGTCACACTGACTGACCCTTGGGGCTGCAGAGGTGTAGGCAGCCTGGGAGGCATGGCTGGGTTCAGCACCAGACAATGCTGATCTTGGCATTCTCTCCCTGCCCTCCCACCTTTTACATATCCATGTATTTCTGAAAACTTTAGCACATTTTCTGCCTTCCACTCTTTCTCTTTCCACTCTGTAAACTCAGATGTGTGTGCTCTCTAACCCACTAAAAAATGCAGAGCCAAGGTATGACAGCCTTGCCATGGTGATATTATGGCTCTAGGAAGTCTCTGGCAGGTGGCTTTAATCCCTGGTACTCACACCAGCTCCAAAGCATGGAAGGAGAGGACCTGCACAGTCCATGTTAAGGTTTCAGTGGAAATGACTGCAAAAGTAAGCCTTGTGCTGTTGTTGACCTCAATTACAGCAGCCTGGAGCCGTAGAAATCACTTCTCCTCTGCCACTGGATCTCTGACCCTGGCTGTGTGTGTGAGTTTAAAAAGTGCTAACCAGAAACATAGCACAGGAGAACCTCAATGTGCAGCTGCTAGCTAGTATTTTAACAATTTTTTAACATGTCAGCTTTTAATGCACGTGGGATGAAAAATGTAAAGTAGTTCTGTGTGGTCCTCTTTATTTTGAGGCCTCTTCATTGATCACTGACCACTTTCTGACTTCTAGCCTACTGTCTCATCACATGGGAAATGTTTTGACTTATTTTATCCACTCTTGGGCAGGACATCCAGACCTTAGCAGGATAAAATGTTTGCTTGTATTTCCTGTTTGGGGAGCTCTCCTTCTTCAGTTCCAGGTCTCCTGGGTGGTGTGTTCAACATCCCTTGTCTGATGTCAGAACAGAGTGCACTGGAAGCAGTTGTTGCATCTCCAGCTCTGCATTATGACTTTGGGAAGTGCTAACAGAAATATCAAAGTAATTGCAGCCCTGTAAACTATATATATATTTAAACAGACTAATTCTGGAGCAGCCTGCTTCCAGAACTGGTGTAGAAACACCATATAGGGCCATTCCTGCCCTTTTTCCTGGAAGTGGCAGGAAAAGACTGGAGTTTCTGGGTCCCTTCTTTTCCAGTCTCAGTGGGCTCTTAAAAAGGCAAAACCTGTGAGTCCCAGAGGTCACCAAGTGTAACTCATGTAATTGTGCCTCCGTGGCCCTGTACCCATTTGGCTACCCTGGGTCGTGGTATGTGTTTGTGTGGGGGATGGATGAGGGGGGCAGAGCCTTTTCCTCCCTTGTCTCTTTCCTCCCACTGCCACCGGGGAACAAACTCACCCGTCATGTCTGAGGTAATTCCAATCTCACCAGCTCCTCTGTGTGCTCACTGCACAGAGTAAGGGCTCTGCTCACTGTGCAAAGTAAGGGACCAGATTCCTAGATAATAAATATTGTTCCAAGGTCCCCCACCTCCACCCACTCCTATGCACAGTCCTGCACCTGCGCCTTAAAATTCTTAATTCTAATATCATGATAAATAGCCCTCGCCCTTTTCATTTGGCACTTTTATTTCAGTCTTGATTTATTTATTTATTTATTTATTTATTTATCTTGAACTTTCATTATTTTCTAGTGACTTTTTTGTGTGCCAAAATTGTAGCCACACTCATGTGGTCTTTTGAAGTCCTTGCCTTTTTTTTTTTTTTTTTTAAAAAAAAAAAAAAAAAACAACTCTGGTATGCTTTTTTTCCCCTTGCCACTTCTTTTCTTTTTTAAAGGCCATTTACGTTATGATTAAATGCTGTCTTGGAAAAGCAGAACGAAAGTCGTTAATCTATATAGATCTTCAAAGAATCGATACATTCGGGACTTCTGTAGGATTTGTTACACTCCATTTTGTTACAGTAGGCAGCTCGTCTGGATTTGGGCACATGTGTTTCTCTCCCTCCCCTCGCCCTCCCCCTCGCCTTTCCAGCTTCCCCCCCAAGAGTGAAAATAAAGTAAAAGGTCTTTCATGGTAAACAAAACCAGCTTATTCTCCACATAGAACACATGAATAGCTAGAAAAAAAACTTACAATAAATGGTGCATTTTTTTCTCTGCTGGGTATAGCATTCAAGATCAGTCCAGTATTCAAGAAGCAGTCCATTTTTTGCTCAGCAAGAGAGTTTAGAAAAGAAGCGTGGGGTCTATTCAAGGATCTTTTCCCCCTTCACAATTGCTGGGCTTTATGAAACCTATCTTCCATGCCTTGTCAGAGTATTTCTGGGGACCAATTAGTGCTTTGTTGCAAGGCTTCTTTGCTGAATCTTTGAGCAGCAAGAAAAAGCTCTCTTGAGTCTCCCCTTATTTTGACTATTTCAGTCATTACTCAGTGTAATAATTAATATGACAACTGGACGCTGAAGTTTGTATAGAAACACCTCGGCTGCAGGAGAGAGCGTGCAGTGGGTGGTAACAAGCTACAGATCAGACCGAGAAGCCACACACACAAGGAAGGGGGGAAAAAAAGAGAGGGAGAGAGAATAATGAATGAAAAGAAAGAGAGAAAGAATAAAGATAAATAAATAGTTGATGCGGCCTGAAGAAACATAATACAGACTTAGAAGGAAAAAAAAAAAAGGCACTTAGAATGGAGTGTGGGGGGGTCAACCCCAGAGAGGTAAACTTATTTTGAAACGGTTTCCATGTGAATATAATTTTCAAAATTTGCTACTTTCAGAAGCCAGGAAAGTTATTTTCTCCTGAACAGGCAACATGTTCCCTCAGGTAAGTAATTTTTAAGGCCCGTGTGTTTGCACTTTTGCATAGTTGATAAAGTTTAATGACTCTTCCTAAGCGTCCCTTCATGGAAATAAGAACTTAACCATGAAACCTTATTCTTGAGTAATTGTTGCCCATCCTGCCCATGGTGGAGAAGGCAGGTTATCAGGGTAGCAAGTTCGAGTTTTCTTGGTGTTGTATCGTCTACAAGAGGAATAAAGCCTCAATGAAGAATTAAAAATGATGTTTGACCAGGGACACTGCTAAATTCTCCTCGAAAGGCGTCTTGGGATGAACACTCATCACTTTGCAGACGTTTCTTGGGCTGCCAATTAGGGCATAATAAATAATTAGAGGTTTTAAGCATATTAGATACAGCTCATGCTAATGAGCTACATCAGGTCTTGTGCTAACCTGAAGTGACAGTTTGCATATAGGGCTGCAAAAAAAACCCAAAAAGAACCCAACCAAACCCCCCCCCCCCCCAAAAAACAACCAAAAAAACCACAGGAAAAGAAAAACCAACACCAAAAAAACTCCCCAAAACCAAACCAGCCGCCGAAGCAGCCTTTCCCCCCGCGGCCCCGTCCCTCTCTCCCGTCCGCAGCTCCCGCCGGTCCCGCCGGGCGGTGCCGCCCGCTGCTCCCCTGCTCTCCGCGCCCGCGGAGCGGAGCCCTTCGCTGCCGGCTCTGCCGGGTGGCCCCATTGTGCGGCCACGAGCTGTGCGTCCGTCACAGCCCCGGGGGGTAAATCACACCGGGCTGCCCTCCCGCATACGCCCAGCGCCACTTTTTGGAGAGATGGATTTTTGTGGGTGGGGGGCGGTTTGTTCCCGGCTCCTCCGAAGCTGCGGTCGCCTGGCAGGAGGGGTTGGAGAGGGTTTGGGTGATGCCTGCGCAGGCTGGGAAGGGGAACCCCCGCTGTTCCCGGGGCGGGCAGGCAGCGGGGCCAGCCGGGGTCTCTGCCGTGAGGACACAGTGCCACCTCCCGGCCACCCGCGCCCAGGAGGGAAGGAGCCGGGGGAATCCGGGCAGGGACGGACGGAGCGCAGCCGTGAGGTCTCGGGGAGCCCGGCTCTGCAGTGAGAGGAGATACGGCTGCGCGGCTTTGCCAGCACGATGCAGAGGGAGGTGCGAGGAAATGCTGCCTGTCTGGGGTGTAAAGGAGAGCTACAGCACCCTGAGATCTCTGTTAAATGCATACACAATATTGATAAGGGGGATGCCCCCCTCCCATACACATACACACAAACCACCTAAGATACTCGTGGAATCCTCATCTGGGAATTTTTTCCGCAAGCTTCTGCTTTCATTAGAAAATCTCCCTTCCGCTGCTCACTGCTCCCTCACGTGCACTGGGACATCCTGAACCAGCAGGGAAGCAGGGAGCTGCAGGCCAAGGACAGGCCCAGGGTCCTCGCACGGGAAGGGACAGCCTCGCCCAGACACAAAGACGCACAGCTCCAGGGAAGCTGCCACTCTGCAAATGGGTGGCAAAGGGCAGTCTGAATAGCAGCCAAAGTCCTTGGCCCCTTGAACTCGCACCGTGCTGGCCAGGGGAGCCTGCCAGCTTCAGTGCAAAGAGCCCTGTGAGCTGTGGCTGAGAGCACAGCCAGAAAGGACTACATGTGGTGCGTGCATGCATGTGTGTGTGCCACAGAAGTGTGTTTTGGAGGGACAACACGTGTTTTTAGGCAAAGACAAGGTGGGACATCAGTGCATATCTGCATATGGTTGCAAGGAGAGGGGGCGCACGGTGCTGCAGCAAAAGCCCAGAGCAGGACTAACAGACTTAAAGCCCAGGTGCTCACACCAGCTGGGAATCAGAAACCTGAAGAAACTTGAAACCCAAGTGGGAAAATCTGGTTGGCAGTGTCACTGCAGGGGCATGAACCCATGCTTGGTATGCTGAAGTAGTACTTCAAAGAGGACAGGGAAGCTCCAGCAGTTTGGACTCTGAAAAGGCCCAAGGTAACAGATGCTGATGCAACTTCATATTACTAGAGTAACGTCACTGGGCACAGACATACAAACACAGCCCCAGACACCACTTTGCTCCAAAACAAGAGAGTTTGGGAATTCCTCCTGGCAAGATGGAACATTGTTTCCTCCAGCCAGTGCCTTTTGCTACCAGGCAACCTCTGACAGTGCAGACTGATTAAACAGAGAACTGGTGGTAATACACTGGTGATATTATTATGATTGTGTAACAAAAAGGGTGAGAGATAATCTTGCAAAATAAATACAAAAAGCATGGGGTAGGAGGCAAAATAGATAATTACAAAGATTTGGCATGAACAGTATTTTAGGTATTTGATATTTCACCTTGTCTTGCCATTACCATTGGGTAGAGTGAACATACGTAAGAAAAGGGATGAAGAAAGGGAAGGAACAAAGACCAAAAGCATGTAAAAGCCACAAAGAAGTAAAAGATAGATAAAAGAGTAGTGAAAAGAGAAGGAATAAGGAAAGAAAGAAGAAAGCACAAACAGAGGAAAGAATAGTTTATCTCACTGAAAAATACACCACATGGCAAGGCATGGTGTGTGGGGAAAGTAAACAAGACTAGTTGCTGGAGTCTGTCTTGTCCTGCACAGGGGTTATAATCATTGTCACCATCCTCATCTCACTGGTATTTTTTTCCGAGGTGGCCTTCAGTCTCCCTATCATGGATAGGGTTGTGCCTTGTGCTGCACAAACACAGGACACGAAATACCAGCTACCATAATGAATTTACTGGCTCAGTAGTTAAAAAAACAGTAGTTTTTCGACTGTGGGCAATTACTGGAGATACTTTCCCCTACTTCTCTGCCTTTCCTTGCCCCATCCTACTGCCATGTAGAGCAGGGCCCAGTGTGTTTAGTGTGCATCACAGCCATACCACAGGCTTGCTGATCACTTCAGAAATAACTTTCTAACCCTACAGGCAGTTTCAGGATGCACAAAGAAGGAGCTCTTCTGAAAAAGGTATGTATTTGCACCCAAAGCATGGAGTTACTTCAGATGCATGTTATATAATTGATAATTTAAGTGGGATGGATTCTGACTCCACGGTCATGGGGTCCAACATGGATTTGGACCGAGAACCATGAAAATGGCTCCACTCAGTTTCCCCCCTGTAAGGCTGCTGGGTTTTGTACTTATGAACAATTTAGAGTAAGTCTTTGCTAGTGTTCACCAATCTGAGGTTGCACAGGTTTGTGTAGTAGAGCTTCCTTCAAGGACGAAATAACTGTAAAGAGAATTTGTCTTCATCATGAAAATATAGCAGGATTACCTGCCTTGGCACAATTTGTCTCTGTAAGACTTCATCTTCCCAAATAGCAAGATAGATTCTTGCCTAGTTGCTTCATTTTTTCACCTGCCCTCTGATATTGGGCTACAGCTTTCCAATTTCCTTTGCCCACTTTGGTGACTCTTATTAAGCCAAATCTGGGCTTTTTCATACTGGTACTTTACAAATCCTGAAATCGCTTATGCATCCCACACTGTTCCCCCTGTGCTTTCTGTGGCTGACACCATATGCAAGCACACGTACATCATCCACAGTTCTTCTACATCTTCCTGCCCTGGAGCTCTGACCTACTCTTTCCTGCTCCTTTTCTTCCTTTACCTTCTTCCCTTTCCCCGTGCTCAGGCTCACATCCCAGTGCAAGGTTCACAGATAACTCCTATCTCGTGCTGCCCCTGTACTGGGTGTCTCTCTCCAGTGTCCAGTGAGTGGAGTGGTGTCTCCTGCTCTCTGATCTCTTTGGAAGCAGCCCCAGAGGCCCTTCTAAAGGACAAATCCCTCAGCTGCTGTGACTTGCCAGAGCCTTCCGTGCCTGATGTTTGACATCCAAAGAACACGTCCTGGAGAATGTCTGATGTCTATCAAAGGGGATAGACCCCGAGGGGAAACCCACCTGAGGCTGAGCACGCAGCTGCAGTGGGAAGGAACGGGCCGGAGGCTGAACAGAAAACGATGTGTTGACGTGAAAAAATGAGAACAGCTGATGTTGATCAGGAGGAGGGAGGCTGTTAATTCAGAGCACGCTGCTCCTGCACGTTGGGTGCAGATAGAATCAATCTGCTGGAGAGCCGCTCCACGCAGGCTCCGCGGGGCTCACAGGGGATGGCCGGTGTGGAGCGGCCGGTCCGTGTGCCGGGGGGTGGGGTGGGCGTGCAGGGAGAACGCCCCCTTGGCAAGCTGTCCAGGGGAGGGAGCTGGGGAAGGGAATGGCTTTGCCTTGCTCGCTCCACTTTAAATACCTTTGCACAGATCTCTGGCCACTGCAGTCAGGTCAGAAGGCTTCACCTGCTATAGTGACGGGGCCTCCCTGTGTGGGCATTGCTGCCTCTGCAACATGGACTCACAGCACTACAAAATTAATGGTGACTCTTTCCAGGTAAGTGATAGGGTCCGCCTGCTTTTTGCAGAGGTGGAGGGGTGTCCTGCCTCACTCCTGCACTGCTGTGCTTGTCCTCCACTGTCTGAGGGGCAGCGTGACCCAAGAGGGGAAGAATCAAGGTGGCCTGTCGTGATGCTTTGCAGTACCTGAGCAATTTTGGCAGCCCCCATATTGGTCTGCTGTTCATTGTGCTCACAAAAACGCAGTGAGAATGCAAACAAACATTGCAACAGTATGCTTCTATACGTGGCAAAGAGACAAAGAATCAGAAAAGACCAGAAGCTTATTGGAGGTCTTAAACGTGTGTGATGAAAAAAGCTGTCTTCTTTTGTTAAAGGAAAACAGATGAAGCTGTGTGCTCTTCTGGTGGAGCTTTTTGTTAAATATTGGGACTCTCTTGTCCTCTTTTTTAATGTTTACTGACTGACTTTGAACTCTCTGCTTTGGGAAATACAGGAAAGATCTGAAGTTCATGCCATTTGAATACAGGCACTGATGTTACTGCAGGGACAAGTGCTGTAACCTGAGGCCAGCATGGTTAATTATTAGGACAAAATTCTGCACTTATATGTGCTATGCAATGCTGCTGAAGCCAGAGACAAGCTGCATCAGATGGGCAAAAAAAGGGCTTCTATTTTTTATAAGAGCAGAGATGCCAAGGAAGCCTCTGTTCCTACTGCTTTGTGTGCTGAGGCTGAACTCCCACAATATTTCTCTAGGGTCTCACCTTGCTGCTTATCCAAGTTGTGTAATTGCTGGGTTCCAATGACGACTGCAGTGATGAGAATTTAAATGCCTTAAGAAATCTGACTTGGAAACTAGTTCCATTTCCACAAATAACTTAGAAATCTTTTAATTTGAAATATTTTTTCTCTTCCTTCTCCCCACCCTGCCCATTTTGCATATCTAGTAAGTTTGAACTTTACAACAGAGAGGTGAAAATTTTATATCCCTGAAATTGCAAGAAAAACTTTCTCTGGCTTTAACAGTGGTGGAATTCGCTCTGAAGGGCTTTAGCTAAATGTCTCAGCAATGGATTAGAAGACTGACAAAATTGTGTTATTGACACCTAATACTGCCAGCTGTATCAGAATGGCAATACCAATCTATGTGCAAAGTGGCTGACTAAAATGCAGGTTTGTGCTCAGGTAAACCTATCCTTGCATCTACACAACACTTTCTTTGAGATTGTATTAGGTCCAGGAATGGTTATTCATGCTCATCAACTGGTTCTTAGTTTATTTCCTGGAAAAAAAACAGTGCTGGAAGAAAATTAGAGCTGAATTTATTGCAGACTGTAAATCACATATGCATATCACAGAGGCAATATTTTTATAAAATAATTTCTTTGACTCTGAATCATAATCCTAATAGTAACAGAAGAGTAGAACTACCCCAAAGCTGCAATTCCTCCATGTTGAGGAACAAGAAGTTGAAGTCCAAAATGAGAATGGAAAAACTGATCAACAGTTAAAACTATGCATAAGTACTACAAAAAGCTCAGCACTAATGTGAGTGCCTGTGTTTTTGCTGCTATCACCTCCAGTGCATGTGTTGAGGTTTATTGTCTGCAGTGTGTATTGATGCAGTCTGCCTCTGTGTATACTGATAAGAACTGGGTACCAGGAAAACGATTATTTTAGTCTTCTCCTTTGCAATTAAAGATGTCACCTCTGGGACAGGCTCAGGCATGGACTGATGCTTGTTAAAAGACCTTCCAGGGAACTGAGTGCATATGCAGATGTGCAAGAAGCTAAGCAAGTATGAGGCTGTTTACAGCCTTAGTGCCTACTCCCTACTGCAATGTGTCTTTCTCTTAAGCACCAATATAAATCAATTTACAAGAGTGGGAAAATGACTGAGGACAGATTGAAAGCAGCTGATCTCAACAAATCAAAGCTAGTGACCAATGAGTTTGGAAAAATTTTTTAATGATTTTTTTTTTTTGTGGTCTCATTGTACAAAGAGATCAATTATTATCATCAGAATTACCTTGCAGGACTTCAACTTTGCATTATATCTCCTGCAAGTATCCAAACCACAAATTCTTCATTTGTCGCACGCATTCAAGTCAGTCTGTCATATAAGTTGGTCCTCAGAGAATGACTTGGCAAGAATATTTTAAATATATAACTGTGTGTCTTTTAGAGCAGTTTCATTGCAGACAGTGAAAACCAAAATCTCGATCCATTGGACAGACAATGGCAGAGCCAGTTCTGTCCTTAAGATCAGTTTTGGCTGTGGTGGGTGAAAACAGAAGGAAAAAGCAGTGCATGGACAGTATTTGAGATGACAGTTTTGGTCACACTACCATAAAATTTCAGTGCTACAGACATTTGTTTTGACTTTTGCCAGACTCCTGTCATCGTTTTCCCTTGTGGTTGCTTGAGGTGTAAATGGGTTTCATTAGCCAGCTGACACATCACTTCCAGCTGCTTTTCCTCTTGGTCCTCCCCATGTAAGAGCTGGGCTGACTCCCTGGCTGGATGAGGACTCAGGAGACAGAGATGCTGCAGGAAGTCTCACAGCTGAACAGGTGGCAATCTTCCTTCTGGTGCAGCACTTCTACTACAGTTCCCACTAGAGGCCCCTCACAAAGCTGGAAGACGTTTGGAAAACCTTTGCAGCCTCTGGAAACAAAGCCAGATAGAAAAATGCGTGGCCAGTCTATTAGCAGCAAGCTTGGGGGCAGCCTTGGAGATGGCCTGAGGAATCAGCAATTATTTACTTTACAAAAGAAGGCAGCTCTTCATAGCTCTGCCTCAGGAAACGTAGGCCCACCAAGAACTTTATGGCTTCAGGGTAGCTGGATTTGAATATTAATTTGTCTTCTACAAAGGCTGTCTTTACTGAGGACAATATTTGGGAACTGGGACTCTTTTTACTCTGATTTATATGTTCAATTGAGCAATAGCCATAATGAGGGCAAGCTCTGCCCAAAAATACAGATCTTTATAAGGAATATTTAAATGGATACCTTGAATCAAGCTTTAACCCAGGGCTTGTTACATCAGGACTCCTCTGTGTTGCAGATGTCTGGTGTGATCTTTGAAATACCAACCACAGGCAATTTGTCCAAGGCCAGTAGATGTTAAAAAAAAAAATGAAATAAACAAGCAAATAAGACGTTAATGTGGCCTTCAAGAGTTTGTGATGATTGTGCATCAAATTTACTCTGATATAAAAAAAATTAAGTGATATCTCAGCAGGCATTTACCTGCCATGCCAAATACCCAGCTTTTAAGATCTGCCTCCAATCCAGGGCTCAGTTTCCTCTTTCAGAAGTGATGAAATAGCTGTTCCCTGCTTAGCAGGGCTTTTGTGAAAATAAACACACGTAGAGAGGTGCAAAGACATTCTAGTAATGAGAACCATGAAAATAATGAAAATAAACCTTTGAGAGTACTGGAAATTGCCTTTTGGAATTTGCAGAGTAGAAAATCAATAAGAGAAAGGGAACAAACATAAATAAAAACACATCTTGCCCTAACTGAGTCTTTACTCATTATGGGATTTAGGGAAGATCTAAATATTTGTGCCAACATTTGTCTTTTTTTTTTTTCCCCTCTGATTTTCTTTCCTTGATGTTGTTATTTTATTTTAAAATCACCTTCCATATCCTTCCTTTGAATACTACCTCTCTCCTGGGCATACCTGGAAGGTACAAGCAGAACTGAAGGGAAACACAGATCATGGTCTGCATCTCTGCACAGAGCTCATCTACCCTGCTCTGCTTAACCCTGAGAACTGATGAAAAGGAAGCCTGAGGGAGGGACTTTGCACTGTAGCTGCAGCCAAAGTGCAGTAATATTTCCAGTCATCCCTGAGGGGTAAAGCGAGGCAAGGGTGGTATTAGGCTTATTTGCATGTCCTTTTTGACTACCTTGCTCTCACGAGGGCTGTAGTTTGACAGAAGGGATTTGTGTCTCTACCATCACAAATCAGAGCAGCCCCAGAGCTGCTCTGCTCCTCGCAGAAACCATTGCCTTGATTCCCACTTGGAGCTGTTTTGTACCCCCTTTTCATCGCTGGTGCTGTGCAAAAGGGAGATGGAGAAAGGCAAAACTGGCTCCTAGGACGAATGGTAGTAATTTTTGTTTGTGTATTTTTAATTTCCTTTCAGGAATCGAGCTACATTGAAGACTCCCCCAATAAAAATGGTGTGATTTCTTTGATTTTCTCTCTGAAAGAAGAAGTTGGGGCATTGGCTAAAGTCCTGCGCACATTTGAGGTAAATATTTTCCTTCAGGTCTTTACAATTTTGTATTGCAGCCACATTTTCTTGGGGTCTTGAAGATTGTGTTTGTGATTCTATTTCATTGCTCTTACAGGGGAAAGCAGCCTGTGTTTCTTTTCTGGGCTTAAAATCCCTTAAAGTCATGGTGCAGAAGCACCTTTTTAAAACTGAAACCTCTACCTTTAACTGACATGAGGGAAAAAATGCATTTTTTCCACTTAAGAGGGAAATATTTAATCATAACTGCTGTAGTAAGAGGTAGGAGTGAGTTGGGCTGTGACATAAGATTGACTTATAACCAAATAATTTGCCTTATAACTTGTTAGTAAAATATAAACTGCATGTGAGCCGTGTGACTCACACTGTACATTGCACGAGGTATTTCTGCTGGGGGCAGCTCTTAGCTCTTGTCCACTTCAATAAATAGGATATAAAAAATTCTACCATCTCCCACCTGCAGTACTTCTACAGAGTGGGTAGAGGGTGCCTACAGAACAGCATAAAAATAACAGCACTTTCTTTTACACCAAAGGGACATCAGTTACTGATGCTGAGTGATTTGGAAAGCTTTTGGGGAAAGAAGGAGCCACTTACCTTTCAGGACATTGTGTGACTATTTGTTCTGGCAGAAATATTTCCCAGATGTCATGAATGTTGTTTGAAAAGCACAAAATCCTTCCAATTCAGGATGGTTGTGTTGCAACACACACAGCTGTGTACTCTGTTCTCCCAAGTAAATACACTTTTATATTGGTTCTGTGGCTTTTTTTTTATGTAATAGTTGTGCCTGAAAACAACAATTTCTTTAGGACACTCTAAGAAGTTGTGGCCTGCATATTTTCCATTCATAAATTGAATTTACTAGGAAATGAAAGGTGGTGTGTTATGGGTACAAAGGAAAAATAATTATGAGTTATAGGACATATTTGATTCATTAAGATAAGAGGAAATTCAAACCAACAACAGAAGAGCAAGTCTAAATCTGTGAATTGACCAGTAAAATCCTGCAAAAAGTCCATCTGTCAGTGATGTGCATGTCTGTAAATGTATTAATGAGACTGCTGATATTCTCTTATTAAATGCATTGCTGTCTACTATCTAAATTGCTGTCAGCTCTAAAGAAAAATTTGTAGAGGAGCTAGTATAGGAAAGAGAGAAATAACCATTTCTTTGGTGTGACTTTTCTTGCCCCAAAGCAGATACCTCAACTAGACCAACAGAGCCACTTTTTCCCAGTGACCCTGATTGCAGCTGGGAGGTTGGGACTCAGTTGGTTTTCCATCCCAACAAAGCCAATTCTTTCTGTGCTAACTTGCAGCCTCCTTCAGCACCAAGGCTTGACAAGAGACCTGGCGTAGGTGCCCTTGTATCAGTTTTACATTTGGCATTGTAGTGGATGGATGGTTGGGAGGGTGGGTGGGTAGGTGGGATTTAACAGTACAAGGACAGCTCCTCAGGGCTGTTAGTGAATTCCTGGTGTAAACCAGAGCAGCCTTTGGGCTATTGTAATTCCGTTCCAAGAACTGCTCAGGGGTGTAAGTCTTACATGCAGGCACAGCTGAGAGAACCTTCCCCCTTTTCCATCTGGGCCATAGCCATGGTGCCTCAGAGAAAGACTTTGTGCTCAGTGACATCCACAGCACAGACAGGGAAAGTGGTGATCAGCAGGTGAAGAGTGGAAACAAGCAGGAAGAACTTGAGGGAATTTTTTCATCTTGTACTCCTTCACTGCCCAATAACATTAGCTGTGAGATGCTACTGGAGTTAGCTCAGACTCTCTGTGGGTGGGCTCCTTGGGCAGGGAGACACCCAGCCTTGTCCCCTGGTTTGTGTTGCCAGCTTGTTGCTGGCTTGTGGAAATGCAGTGGATTTGTCCCAGAGGGGCCTCTCAAGAGGAGATGTGAGGATGGCTGCTCCGGCTGTCGTTGCCTCATGCAGCCACATGCAGTGGGAAAAGAGAAAACTGACAAGCCACAAATAGGATCAGGCTGTTTCCAGGGGCAGATGTGGCGCTGCAGTTGTTGACTTCATGTTGACTTCCACACCTTGTGCAGCTGCTGGTGCTGATGGCCACGTGTTGCATGCCTGTAAACTTTCTGCTCCTTGCTGAGGCTGGGAGCTGCCCAGACTCCTGGCACCTCTCTGGGCACTCATGTGTGGAAATGCAGGCACAGAGCACAGCTCAACCCTCTCCTCCCAGCTCGAATTTGGGAGTGATTAAGGGACAGTTCCTCCAGCACTGGCTTTGAGGATTTTGCCTTTTTTCTAGACAGTCTGTAAAACTAGTCTGGGACATGAAGGGGAGAGGAGGGGGGTTGAATGAGCTGTAAATACGAAAGACTTGAAAATTTGCCCTCTCTTCCAGGGAAGAAGGCATGGAACCAAGATCCAAACTGAGTCATAGGGAATTGAGGGGATACATAAAGACAGAGGTCTTGAGGTGCCATCAGCACACAGGATGTCTTTCTGTAGAGGAAGTTTCCGTGTGGACCTGGGAAGGTTCTTCCTCTGTTTAAGAACTGAAAAAAAAAAATTGTTATGCTGGGAGTATTGTTCAGCCACTATTGAATCCCTTCCTGGGATGCACTCTCAGGTTCCCATCCTGCCCATGCCCCACTCCTGTGCTGGGGTGAAACTGTCCAGACTTTAGCTCCTGTCACAGCTTGTTCTCCGTGGGCAGCAAGAGCTGAAAGGGTGTGCTCCAGCCTGGGCCTGCCCCGGGATATCATGAGGTACAAGACTTCTGGCTCATCAAGCATCATGGCAGGTAGAACCTCTACTCACCCACAGTGCAAACCACCCAGGAAAGGAATTAGTGTCCAAACACAGCCCAGATGGAAAGGGTAAGCCCTCATAATGGGAGCCAGGATAGACTGAAGGTAGGGGAGCCTCCTCCAGGTAGGGGGAAGCTCAAGACTGAGGTCTACAGAGTGCTCATGGCACAGAATTATGTCCTCTAACTGAGTTTAAGAGAATTTCAATGTGTTTTGTGGAAAAAGTAATGCTTGTCCTACTCAAACATCCCTCAGGGTTGCTCATGCAGTGGGCAGAGTGCTGCATGCTCTCGCATTTTTTGTTCGGGTCCCAGTTGCACACAAGTATGTGGCTACAGTAACTACTCTTGTTTTTCCTTTGTAGCTTGAAGGTTTTTATCCTGAGGAATCTCCTCAATGAACTCAGCTCTTTTTGTCTGCTGGCTTTATGTCCAAAACATACTTGATTATTTCCACTTCTTTCTTATGTTTACTCAGGAAGACCCATCTGAACACCTGACCTCAGCAGGCTTCTAAGCTTTTCTGATCCCTGGCTCTTGACCCTTCTCTCTGGGTTGCAAATCCTTGCCTGAGTGTTCCTCCTGGACTGCTCTATGCCACTGCTGGCAGTACAGCCCCTGCAGCCCCTTCTTCACCTGTCCTGTGGAGAGATGTGTCTGCAGGGTCAGATTCACACTGATGTGCTGTGAAGTGTTAGCAGCTCAATCATGCTCAGCAATAAGCAGATTGCTAAAACTGAATCCACTTTGCTTCCACACTAGCTGCTCTGTTTGTATATTGGGATGTGGCAGACATTCACTTTTTGCTTGTCAAACCCAATTGTTTTGCACTTGAAAAGCCCCTTTGTCACCTCTGTCCTCATTGCAGGCTTGAGGGTGGCTGTAGGGACAGCAGAAATCCACCAGCAGGGTCTTTACATTGACTTAATTTTAATGGGATCTGCTGTACACTGTGGCGTGCCTTGGTGCAACCCTGTGCTGTTTATTTGTGTCAGAAGATGAGAGCTAGGCAGCCAAAACTGGAATAAATACCTTCATCTGAAACAGAACAGCACATGTGAGTAAAATATCTTAAAATCAGGAAGACAGAACAGTTATCTTGAAATTGTGTTTCTTTTTTTTGATTCACTGGACACATCAAAAATGTTCAGAGTATAAGTGGAGGCCAAAAAAGAGAATTCTTCCAGGTTTCTTATCAAAACTGAAAAAGCAAAACTGAGCACTCTGGGTTGACCCAAGTGTTACACTTGGTAGAAATATTTGTTTCTCTGTAGTGATAAAAGCCTATTGAAATTGAGGTAGCTTTTTTAAACAACAAAGTTCATTCTGAAAGAAAAAAAGTGAAGAAAAACCCACATTGTTCCCCCTCAAAGATTGCCTTTTCTGTAGTTAAATTCATGATTAAAAATATCAGAAATTTCCATATACAAAAAGGATTGCCTTCAGTTTCAGTTGCAGATTTTCCACATGGATTTGTGAATACACTAATCTTCTCTGCAGTTCTTTTTCTGATGGATTTACAAGTAGTAGATCATCAGCTGTTTTAAGTGGCAAGCATTGGAATACATTGCGAGTTTGCTTAACCCATTGTCAGAGAGGAGCCTTCTATCTTTTCCTCAGTGATGGGACCTTCTCAGATACAGAGCAGGACTTCAGTGTGAGGTGCAGCCATCAGTAGGTAGGGCTCTAGCTCAAAAGCAAAAAAAAAAAAGAAAAAGAAAAAAAGTTGATTGGTACCAAGTACTCCTGCTGCCAGAGTAAGTTACTGTCCCATGGGGGTAAGTTACTGTTCCATGGAAGGATAGGATGGGAGTAACAGGCTGTACTAAATGAGACCTGGCACTTTCAGAGTCAGCAGAAGTAACTCTGCTCTGTTTCTGTTCAGGAACTTCATTCCACACGAAGTCCTGTGTGACTGTTATCTCTTTGTCCCCTGGAAAGGTATTGGCTCTCTGGTGGTTGGGGTTGTTTCCAAATCAGGGAAAGAAAACAGTTACTTTGGCCAGGGGGTGTGGTGGAAGTGTCTGCAGTGATAGGTGAACAGGCCAGGCTTGCCTCTGCCACAGTATTGTTTTTTCATTATACTGTACCTGTGCACAGCAATGATCATTTCCTTACACTGCTCCAAATCCACATCCTTGCTCTTATCCCTCCTCTTCCTACGGCCACAGGAGCAGGACTTCTTGATCTAATGGATCAACGTGGGTTTAAAGAGAGGAGTGCCCTCTTCAGCGGTGCTTATGCAATGCCACACGCTGTCACGTTTTTGGTTTGTCCTGCTCCACGTGTTTTGCAGCCAGATTCTGCTGCAAGCCTTGTACCAAATTTCAGGGTTGGAGCAGAAGTGCTGAGTGATGGACACCAGGGGCTGCTCCAGGGCCAGCTGCCCGCTGGCGCTCTTTGCTGGCAGGGACCTGCTCTGGGACACTTTTCCTCCACAAGCTTGGGAGGAAAACCCTAGCAGTTATGAAGGAGAAGATGGGGAAGCACTGTCTCCAGCTGAGAAGTGGACAGTAGAGCTGAATCAGATGGCTGCGTTTGCCTTTGCTTTGGGAATCCATGGCTGAAGGCATCACTGTAACTTCCTAAGTCCTCCTATGAAAATTAAGCACTGAGCTTACACTTGTGCATCAGAAAGTGCCCTCCTTCAGGAAACCCTGAACTATACCATGGCAAGGGTTAAAAGAACATCTCATTT